>JARJLF010000223.1:0-284076 GCA_029378395.1 Mycena leptocephala
GGGTCCGTAGGCATACGATGCCCTGCCCCGCGCAATCAGTCCATATTCACGTCCGCCCCCGCGCCCGACGTCTCACCCGCAGGATTCCCGACGACATTCACCCTCTGCGTCCAATTCTCCTCCTCCAACTTGTCGCGCCGCCCGCGCCGCCCTCGCTCGTCTCGTTGGGTTTGGTACTGAGCAGGGAGCCCGCTTTCCGAAAATCGATGTCGAAAGGGAAAGGGAGGACGAAGCCGCCACAACAGGTGGGGAGCGAGGCATCTGAAGCGGCGTCGGGACTGATTTGCAAGGCGTGGACGTAGGGCCCGGCGACGAGGAAGGAAACAAGCGCTGAGGGTCTCGAGGCGCTGCTGAAGGAAGCGCGGCCCACGATGGAACCTCGACTGCGTCCATCCTCAAACGAATCGGAGGAGCGGGCGTGGGAGACGACTCGCCCGAGGCACTTGCGCTCGATGTGAGAGGAGGCCCCTCGTTCGTCCCACCTAAGGAAGAAGAAGAATAAGCAAAAGGAAAGGAAGACGGGGAAGAAAAAGGGGAGCGGGCGCGCCAAACGTACCTGTGACCCCGTCCATCGACACGTCTCCGCTCTCGTCGCCCTTCCTCACTTCAACCTCCATCTCGCTGTCGTCGGTGCGGTCGTCGCCCTCCTCCCTCAGCATTGGGTTTTGGCGAAATTGGAACTTGCCAGACACCGGGCTGGAGTTTACGCTCCCGAAGATCGCGCGCCGGGTCTGGAGGACGTCCTCGTCGGTTCCCATGACGCGGAGATGATGCATGAAGCGAGCAAGCAAGCGCTCGGTCGTCCCGGTGCCCCCAACCTGCTCGGCGATCTCCAGCATCAGCGTGAGCTGGAGTTCGAGGAACTCAGCATTGATGTCGGGGAGCGCGCCGTCTGCGAGGGTGGTCATTAGCAAAGCTTTGTGGGACACAGCAAGGACGCGGGAAAACTCACCTGTTACCTCCCAATCGAACTCGACGGGGGACGCCTCGCAGGTGACATTGTCTGCGTGGCAGTGCATGCACGCCCCCATCGGCGCGTCATCCCCGTAGCGCAGGTGAACACAATCAGACTCCACCAGCGAACACCGTACGCACCCCTAGAAGAAGGAAAGCGTCGTCAGAAAAATAACAAGGAATAAAAGGAAGGACTCACCTTGCCGTGTGTAAAGAACGAGCACACGGGAAGACTCGCGAGAGTGACTTGATGCTTCCAGGTTTTAGAGAAGCGCGGGTGCTTCTCATCGTAGGGATACGCATGGGTAACGATCTTGTTGCCGCCAGTCGAGGTCAAGGGCGTGTCGAAGACGAAAAGGTCGTTGGCCTGGTGCCACTCCGCGCTGTCGTAGGTGTTCTGCGGCCCCGTCATCTCCACGTTCACCAGCCGCTTCCCCCTCTTCACCTTCACCTTCCTCGTGACGATCCCCGACGCGTCTTCCCCCCCGTCCTCCGACCTTTCCCCCGCTGAGCCAGCACGCTCCGACTCGCCATCATCAGAAAGGACGGGCGTCTTCTTCTTCAACGAGGAGGCAGGCGCGGCGTCCATTTTGGATTTTCCCTTCCCCTTCGCGCTCTGCAGAACGGACAAGGGGATGTTGTCGGAGCCAGAAATCGAGCCACGTTCAAGAACGGCGATCTCTGGCTCGTCTGACATCGCCTTACCCCGTTTGCGAGGGATCGACGGTGGCGGTGGCAGAGGCGCGGCTTCTTCGCGGACAGGGGCCTTTCTCGACGTTCTGGACGACCCGGCAGGGAAGCGGCTCTCGAGGGCGCGGTCTTCTTCCTCGAATTGGGCACAGAGCCGGTACAGGATGTAACAGCTGAGGGTGTTCCTGTGCATCTCGATTTCGCGGAGGATCCCCTCGCGCTCCTTGATGTACAACAGGACGCGTTCGGACTGGTGCTGGTGTAGGCCGGGGATTTTGTCGCGATACTCCTTCGCGCGCTTCCCCCACTCGGAGAATTTGGACCGTTGGCGCTCCATAAACGCGGCCTCCTTCGCCAACTCGGACTCCTCGTGCTTTGAGAGGGCCGTCTTGTACTCCGCCCACGCCGCGTCGTAATTCCCCATCGAGAGGTACCGCTGCCCGTCGAACGGAGGGAATACGTCGCGGGTATATTGTCTCCAGCACGGCTGAGGGTCCCCAGCGTCGACGAAGATGGGATGGTCAGGATTGGAAGGGAGAGGCTCCATCGGCTCGAGGATCCCGTCGCGATATTGGACAGCGGCGTTGATCAGACGGACGGCATTAAAGAATGTGACAAGGTCGCCCATGGTCTCGCCAAAGGAAAGGAGCCAGTCCCCCGTGCGGGAGAGCGTGAACCCCTCCGTCGCAAAAATCTCCATGGTCTTCCGGAACCCGTGGGGGTCGCGCACCTCTACCGCCTTGTATGTTTTCCCGATCTCCTCGGCGTCTTGGACGTGGAACGTATGCATCCGCTCGTACCCGGAGGAGCGCGCGCGGTTGATTTCGAATTCAAACGAGTCGTCAATCCGGAGGTTCTCCTCGATTGTGATGGATTCAAGGTCGACGACGCGGGTCCTGTCCCGATGGACAGGAGGAGGTGGAGCGAGAGGACGACTGATGGAAGGGGTGCCACTCAGGCGACGAAGGTCTGGAACGCGCTCCGCGTGAGCACGCGCGCCTGCGTTTTTGGGACGAGGGACAGGCCGCTCCCTAGCCTGCGAAGAAGACTCCGCCGCGTTTGACACCGCGGAGACCCCCTTCGCAGAGCGGTTCACCTTCTTGGGAGGCAGCGCCGCAGGCTCGTCGTCGACATCCATCGCGTCGACGGGCCGTTTCTCGACTTTGATGACTTTGGAGGAGAGGGTCTTCAAGAGATCAGCTGGGTCTGGGAGGCCGTCGTCGTCAGACCCCGACTCGCTGCCAGAATCGATGTAGGAGACGGACGAACCGCTCGAGTCACGAGCAGAGGCTTTCCTAGAAGATAAAAGAGGAAGGCGGAGGGTCAGCGCGAGGAAACAAGGAGAAAAAGGGAAGAAAAACACGCACGAAGAGGAACCTTTCACAGAGGAAGGACGCCGGCTTGAAGAAACTGAAGTAGCGGCCAAGCCCAGCTTAGTTCGAGGCCACAGGCGTGTCGTGGGACCAGACATAGAGGGCGACGAGACAGGAAAAGGCGGCGAGTAGAGCCAAGACGAGGACAACGAGGGAGGGAGAGACGAAGAAAAGTCAGTGGAAAGCAATGGTGAAAGAAAATAGGAGGAGGACGACTCACCGCAGCCGCCGCAGTCGTGAAACCACCGAGAACGACGAAGAAGAAGAAGACATAAGGAAAATAAAAAGAAGACCAAAAGAGAGTTTGGTCTTACCAAGTTTGGAACTGATGGACGAAAATATCCGAGCCTGAAACACTTCCCACGACACACGTGTTGGCGCTTTCCAACCCAACGCGTTGTCCAAGGGAGGAGGAGAAGGAGGAGCAACGGACGCGTCGACGGGAAAATCTGTTAAATAACAGCCCCTGTGCGATTTTGATGCGAAAGGCACGTGACCTTCGTCGCCATCAAACGGACGCCAGGACCGTCCACTGTTTCATCAAGATATTTCGTTATACAATTCGCCAAAGCAACATATCTACCAAGGAATCTCGATCAACTAGCCGAAGAATAATACGCGACGAACAGGACGCAGGAATCAGAAGGAAGCCGGACGTACGAGACTTACGATCAGGAGGATATCAGCAGCGAGCACCAGCAGTAACCCAGGACCGAGGAGCGCAAGGGTGATCACCAAAAACAGGAGACGCATGTGCACGATGCGTTCTCACCAAGATTCTTGGAGGGGCAGCCACCTCTCTAGGAAAAATTATGCGGCACGGAGGATAACGTACGGAACGGACCCAGGCTCCGTTCCGTCAATTATGGATAAAGACGAAGAAAACGGCTGGAAAGACAGGAGGACAAGTCATTACACGTGATCGGACGGCGTACGAACGAGACCAAACAATCGGCAAATCTGAAACTGGCCCCCTATTCCGATCGCGTACGCTTCGGAGTCCTCCTGAGGGACCTATATAGGATAGGGGCGTATCAGTCAAACGACGCGAAAATTGGGAGGAAAACACAGGAACGGACACACCATGCGAGAGGGATCCTCAGGCCTCCGGCCAATGGATTTCCCTCGAGCTTGAACTTTCGGAGTCGGAGCTGAAGCCTTCCTCACCCCTGCTTAATTATGCGAGCCAGGCCACCGATGAACCATTGGCGTCGACCACTTCGCCAAACGATTATAGGCGGAATAATCGTCGGCGGTCTTCAAAAAGCACGGGTCTCGCGTGCGCCCATGATTAAAGGCAGGAGGACGTGCCGGTCCAAGGGCAGAGGGAATCATCGCTGCACGGAAACCCGATCGAAAGGCAGATCCGATACATGATCTCGAACATGGCTACTGCCTCGCCAGGGATGCCCCAAGTGGGAGGGCAGAAATGCTGAAACTATCCTCGTACTCCGGCTGGAGGGCTTTCTGCACACCAGGAGGAGCCTCTGTATTCGAAAAATCAGCCGCAGACCCAGCACCCGAAATGACGCTCACGCAGTGAAGAAGAGCCTGCTGGACCCAATGTTTAATTTCTTCGAGTTCGCCAAGGGAATAAACCCCCTTGCGGCCGATTAGGGAGAAATCTTGCGTCACTCCAGCATGGACGAGATAAACCATGGGTCGAAGGCGAAACTCGAAGAATTCGGACCAAGGCTCGTCTGGTGTGAAGCCCAGCGTGTCCAGTGTCTCCGAGGGGAGGCACAATTCCTGCAGGATATGGGCATTCCGAGAAATAGCGGACGGAGGACCATCCGGACGACGAATAACGAGTTGAGGCATTTCCGGGACGTGTTACCTGAAAAACAAGGCCAGCGCGACTTATATCTCTCCAAGGAACGATCACGTGGGCCGAAATTGATGGAAAACTCGCGAATGGGCGAGGCGTACAATAGGCCCTCAGGGGCAAATACGCGAAGGTTTTACGTTCCAGCCATAATACAATTTCCAGGCGACGCCTCCAGATCATCCTTTCATCAAAGTCCGTCCCGTAGCAGCCCCAAGACCTGAACAGGCGCTGCCTCCGATCCAACCTTCTCGACTCCCTCCAGCGATTCGGGTGTGTTAGGACGCGTGGGAAGCCCTTCCAGCGAAATATCAGCGAACGCGTATCTTCCCTCTTCACCCAGCTCAGGGTTGTACCGAAGAAGCCCTCCTCCGAACTTCCGACGGCGGAAATGTGTCGCAGAAAGAAGGGCGACCTGGCGTGCTTTGTAGAAGGGGAAAATCCCGTACCACTCCAGTTCGGTCGAGGAAAGCTCGAAATTTGGGAAATCGATGCCCAGATTGAGGTAGCCAGGGTTTCCGATCATGGCCTCCTGCAATGTGCAGAGGTTGTCGAAAAGGATGGTGCGGTCGAGGAGAGATGAATCCTCATGGAAGCCGTATAGGTTGACGAATCTTTCCGCCATCCCAAATAAAGTGGTCCCCTCAGACGGCACGAAAAATGCGGGTTCCTCTCCCTCCGCATATTTCCCATATGTTATGCTCGCCTTGCCCAGAGCCACCATGTTCTTCAACAATACGCCGATGGCGTCGCGAATGAGCCCCACGGTCGCTTCAGGAGTTTCGGCGACGGGAGCAGCACGGGTGGTCCGGTGAAGCTGCTGTGCCAGGTGGCGTGAGCGGTGGATCCACAAGATGACCAGCTCTTCCTTTGAAAAGCGTCTGGCAGTGGAGTGACGTCTAGGGCGATGAAGCATGCGCTGGGGAGATGGATGAAGTTTGCACGCTCCTATGCGCGCGAGGTTGCCTTTTATAAAATCCGGGCCTATGGGCGACCACGTGGACATCCGACAATTCGACACGGGCGTGGTACGTGTCCAAAACTATGAAGACTTATGCGGGGGTTACCTCCATTATGATGAAACGACAGCGAATATCGACTCGAACGAACCACGAAACAAGGAAACAAGACATTAGGACATGCAGAAATCATGAACGTATGGGACACCCGTTCGACGGAAACTCGGGATATCTATGAAGAAAAACTATGCCAAGGCGAAGGAGCCAACTATGACGAAGAACAGTGCCTGGTTACACGAAGTACCGTCCGCTCGGGCTTTGCCCGTAGCCCGCCTCTGCTTGCGCAACGGCCTTTTCCAGCCCGCGTCCGATTCCTTGACTGGCTTCGATCTTGTCCTGGAGCAGGCCGTTCTCGCAGGTCCAGGCGTCGTTCAGCTCTAAAATACCAAGGTGGTTAATCCTTTCGCGAGTCCACGAGGGAACATGAGGGAGAGACGCGATCTCGGGCGACAAAGGGACGTCCGTACGCGAGGCCGAAGTACGCGTCCTGTCCGCGAATGAAAGAGCAGAGGAAATCCGACCAAGGAACGCGTCGCAGCACTCCTGCGAATAACCATACGATGGTTGACCAATCATGTAATGAAAGGTCCGCGCCATGGTCAGGGACCAAATCACCGATGGATCGAGGAATGGGGCTTCGATATTCGATTTGGCATATTCCAGTGCGGCGCTATAGAGGAACGCCTGGAAGAAATCAGTGTTCGTACGCCGCGCCCGATGCCCACTCACCGCCTTTTCAAGATATGCACCGACGTAGGGGTGGAGGAACTCGGCCCGACCATCAGGGAGATCGTCAGGCACCGTAACTGCCGAAGGAATACACCCGTGGATGAGTTCACAGAAAGGGCAGAGATGCTCCCGGACGTATTCAACATGCGCGAATTTGGTGGAAGCCAACTGAAAAGCTTCGATGCGGACCCCGCAATACGAGTCCATCCGCGCCACGACCAATTGGTGAATAGGGACGACTTCAGCGACGGTGCGAGGCGGAGGGAAGAGAAAATATGACATAGGAAATTCGAGGCAGGACAAAGGAATTGGCTAGCGAACGCTACAGGACGAGCGGCCCAATTTATACAGTCTCCATGGCCTCGACCTCTCCTTCTTCGATCACGCCCGGCAAACCGTACAACGGATTTTCGCTCTTGCAGATGGACGGACGCTGGGCCCGTGTACCTTCATCATCCTTTTCGACTATGCGATCCACCGCGTGCTGGCGAAGGCGTTCGGAATATTGCAACAGAGAGGCGATCTTGCCCCTCAATATCACCCAAAGGAGTTGATTGTCGTCCCCCTCGAACCCGTAAACAGAGTCTGCTCGCATAACGACTTGCAGCCAAGCCACGCGCGGCGTCGGGATGCGGTTGGCTTCAGCCAGGTCATGATGGCGAATCACCACCAAGAACTGTAGGGACAATGCATTGTGACCAGTAATTACTGGGCTCCGCATTGCAATTTACACAGTATTTGCTGGCCAGTAAGTTGGAGAGACAATGCAATGTGGCTGTAAATCAAATTATAATAAAATAAAAGATGTCAGCACTGGGATTCGAACCCAAAAATACTTAGGTGATGGCATTTTGTAGAGCATAACACTACAACCATTAGACTAAGGAGGCTATCTAACAACAATATATAATAGTAATAGGAGCTGTCAAACAATTTTCTGTATTAGCATGATATTTACCTATCTGGCCCCGCCCAGGGGCCCAAAGGTTAGTGTTGGGTGGTTAGGTTAGGGTTAGAAGTTAGGGCTAGGGTTGGTTAGTGCTTGGGGTTCCCAGGGATATTATTTGTCTCAGTTTGGTTAGGTTTGGTTTGGTTAGGTGGTTTGGGTTGTTAGGGTTGTTTGGGTTAGGTTGGGGTTAGTAAATACAACACAACACATAATAAGCAGTGCAAACAAATTTCGAAGACCTAGGACAGCTTGTCTGTCCTAGGTGTGGGTATAAGCAGTCCCAGGTAGGGTAAGGCTTGTCCTTACCCTAGCTGGGAAACTAAATTAGTATAATAGCATTGTGGCTCAGTGGTTAAATAGCTCCTGATTCTGGATGCTTATGTAATCTGGTGGTTGTGGGTTTGAATCCTACCTTTTGCACTATTTTTCCATTTAAATTGCATTTAAATCTGTACACTCTTTACAGACACATTGCATTGTGTCTACAGCTTACTGACCAGTAGTTACTGTGCAAATTGTAATGCAACCCCCAGTAGTTACTGGCCACATTGCAATAAAGTTAACACTATTACACCAAATCACATAGTCAGACAAGCGACCCTATGAACGCACGAGCGTTAAGATTGCTTCGAAACGGGAACCCGGAACTCACAGCCATCTCCAAATAATCGCGAACGCGCTTTTCTCCCTTGGTCTTGCTCTCCGGAGACCAGGTAAAATCTTCACGGATACGGAGGAAGAACTGGTAGAGAGGTTCGAGGATTTCGCGGCTGACTCGCGCCATGAAAGGGTGATGAGCGAAGTCTACCATCTGGCCGACGGTGGGGAAGTCGCAATTGAGGAACTCGTCACGAACGCGGACGCCGGTTTTGGGAGCAGCAGGAGGCATAGGATTCGAAGGGCGAAACTTCAAGGGTTACCCTTAGGCCCACGCTCAAGAAGCCTTATATACCGGCGAACGGATGCCACAAACGATCAAGGCTGAACTACCCGGCTACCATATACAGACTTCCTCGCCAATCACATCAGATATCTCTTCCCGATCTGGACGGTTCTACGATCGCTGGTCTAAAGATAGACTTACGATCAGAGGCAACGCGCAGACGGAACGTACAGACGTACCAAGGAGAAAAACAACGGCTCACTCTTCCGGGACGAGATCGATCTCGTAGAACAGCTCCTGCAACAGGCCATTCCGTTGGAACTGCACCAGTGGCTGTAACTACATTGCAATGTACCCTGCCCCAGCAGGGGGGTCCATTGGATTATGGGCACTGTGCTGCCGTCCGGCTACGATGTGCCTTTAATGCATTGTGGCACTCACATGACCCGCTTAGCCCAATACAGAATAAACCTATATTTCGCTTATATTTACCTGCCGTAGCATTAAATTCGCCGCCGCCCGTCACGCTCTGTTACTTCTCATTACATGCCGCGTAGCCAGAAAAGTCCGAAAGAATCCGAAAGAAAGGCTACGTAAGTTTACACATGTTTGGATCACACGGCAACGAGCTCCCGTTGACCCAAAAAGGCTACTACTCATCCTCCTCCCCCTCCAGCAGGGCCTCCTCCTCCTCCGGGGCCAGCTCATCACCAATGTCCAGTTCCACAGTGATCGCATCGCCCTCTGCCGCCAATCCGCCGTCGAGAAACGCGTCAGCCCTGTTCAGGATAGCGCGCCACTTCCCTTCCAGAAGCTCGCACGTCCGCCGCTCGGTATCCGCGTGCTCCGCCGCGTATGCCCACCGTCCCTCGGTCAGCTCTGGGGAGGAATCCGGCAGCTCCTCGTCCGCCCGTGCGTCCCATACTGCTGCGGCCCTCCCCCCGAAATCAATCGTGTGGCGCATTTCTTCGCGTAGGTGCCGCACGTCCTCGGAATACCGTCTCGCTCGGGAATACGCTTTGCACCATTCTATGCGTAGAGCTGTAGATCATCTATATCAGCTTGCGTGCACTAAATCCATCTAGATCTCACTTACCATCGTAAAAACGGGGATCCTTGTCGTCCCCGCCTGCAGGTACCCCGGCCGTATACCAAATCCAAGAGAGGGTGTGCGAGCCCTCCCCTGCCACGAGCCCCGAGGCCCTCGCGATCCCACCCTCGATGACAGCACCCCCTAACTCCGCCCAATGTGCATTCTGAGCTTTTTCTTCCTCTGTGAGCGCGCGCTCGTTCAGCGCCCGCACATCCTCGTCCTTCAGGACCCGGAGCCGCTCCTCCCAGTCCCCGTGGCCTCGTAGCGTCAACAAAGCCGACCAGGAATAACGGTAGCGCAGCTTTGCAATATGAATCTTGATATTGATTTGGCGCAGAATCCCTTGGCCTTTCGTCATCATCCTTTGCCCGGTATAATTGCGCAGGTGGAACCGATTCGTTAACGTTCTTGTCCGCAGTCCGTGCCACACCTGCTCCAAAGCATCCCCCGCCTCCGCCGCGCGCATCCGTGCTTCCACCTCTGCCAATCCGATCGCGCACACCTTGCCGCGCAGCCCTGCACTCTGTATCTCCGACGGCATGAACAGCCGCATGGCTTCGGGCAGACGATCATAATTATGAAATCCGAAAATATCCTCCAGCGTCGCCTCACGCGATCCCGGCCCCATGAGCCGAGTCGATCCCGCCGCGCTGTTTGAGAACGACCAATTCTGCTCTATGCCTTCCCCGTGTGTCATCCCCGCACCCCACATCCAGTGGAATGAATACGGGGAGTGGCATTTCGTCTTGTGGGGCGGAAGGTGGAAATTGGGTACCTTCCACCAGACGTTCTCCGGCTTGATCTTGAGACGCATATTCTGCGGGAACTCCGACGCGCGCTGCCAAAAGTTGATGGTGTACTGGCAGGCGATGTCGTAAGACACCACGACCCAAAGCAGATTCAATGCCAGCAGCACGGCTACCAGGAGAAAGTCCATATTGCAAAAACTACACAACGATCAGCATGCAAGTCAAATCCGCGAAAAAAAAAACAAGCAACGGGACCACGTACCGCTCGCCAACCTGCAAGTTGCCAATCGCATTTGGTAGCCACATGTTATGCCGAGAACATGTTACACCGCCAATCCCTGTTGTGCGCAGGCCTTGACGCGTTTGGTGTTTGACAGAAACATAGCCTGAAATCCTGAGCAGTTGGATATCTCTTGTTGATTGACGTTCTTCTCGATATGGGCCTTATACCCATCCGGCCCCTTGCGTTTACAGAAATACCCCATCCCGTCGCCAATGATGGGATCCGCAGCCTCGGACGATACATTGCGGTTCGATAGACGAAAGTTGGCGTCCACGGCCAGGAAGAGAAAATAAATATATCTGTGACCCCAATCTTCAGTACAGTCGTCGCCTTTTCAAGTATCACGTAACTCACCGGTACAAAGGATCTATCTTCTCCCAATCGTCGGGCAGGTTCCACCCTGGTTGCGGGCAAGCACGGCACATCAAGGCCAGCTCGCCTTGTTTTGTCGCCTTCACCCCGCCCGCGTCGTGCCCCCTCCCTGCCCGCTTCATCCTTTTTACCTCGCGCCATTGCCGGACAATGTGCATATACGGCTTTCGACGATCCTATTTGACTGTTAGCATCCATAAATCAATTAACAAACACCACTTACCAGCGGCTTGTCAAGACCATCGTGATTACTACACATCTCCAAACCGCGCAGAAAATCATAAGCTGAAAGCTTTCCCAGGCAATTGAGGATCTGGAACAGTCGCAGAACCGCGAATGTCGCACAGGTATTCGGCATGGCGACCGTTGCGGGCCACCAGCATGCGCGCAGTAGCTGCTTTCGCGGCTCCACTGGAAGCGCCGGCGGACGATTCGGATCCCGCGGCTCCCCGTGCTCCTCCTCCGGGATACAGCCACAGAAGTCGACATGCAGCTCGTGAACACCATTCAAGTCGAATAGCACAAAATCATGCTGCGCGGGGAACCTATAAGGACACACAATCCCAGGCGGGTGCCCCAGCTGAACACGCAGCCCCAGGTCACGCAACCACGTCCTCTTGCGCACAAAATGTTTGCCGTTCCATCTCTAAGCACAAAAGTGAGCTCGACATTCACCCAAAATAAAAACGAAGAGCTACCTCCACAAAGTGCGTAGGTAGATGGGCGTGTGCAACGACGATGTACCTCGCGCAGTGCATCACCTCCCCAAAGCATGCTTGATCGGCTCAGCGAAACTCTGCCTCGCCGGTGCAATCATGATTTGGGCATTTTCGGCGAGGGTCGGTGCGATTAGGGTCCTCGCACCTGACGCCTGCACAGCGCGAGTACACCACCCTTGGCCCCTGCCCTTCGCGATGCAGTTGTTCAGCCAGGTATTCGTCCTCCTTGGGGAGCCACGTCTGAAGCAGACGATCCTAGGTTTCAAATAACGAGTCAAAAATAAAAATCGCAAAAGGAGAAGGTGAAAACGCACAGAATTCTGGTACCGGACCTCTTTAATGACGACAGTGATTCCGTCGTCAAGACTTGTCCCATCGTCAAACTGGTGATCATGCTGCGATTCCAGTGAATTGTCACCCAGCCGGTAGGTGAAGTCGTCCCCGAGCCGCGCTGCGTTGGCGGCCAGGTCCTCTGCCCAGAACTCGCTTGATACGCCTGCCGAAGGACCCGCGGTGTGGGGGACTACCCCCACTGTTGTCCGTTGTCTCCGCTGGTCGGTGCTGCACGAAGAGACAGCGGATGCTGTCCCATGGACCACAAGTTGCGGAGGGGGCTGCTTGCGCTTGTGGCTGGACATCGAGGAGGCAGGAGCCGCGGAGGAACGGGCAGGAGACGCAAGAACACGACGCGGCGCGGAGGAGGGCGCAGGATTTGAAGGCCGGAGGTCGAAAGCCTCGGCATCTAACAATCACCAGCAGCCCATGTACTTGCTCTAAATTTACTGTCGATCTTTGCTTGATCTCTCAATTCACTCTCAATATCTCGTCAGATCTCATCTATGCGTCCCCAGATTGACCCAGCCAAAGTCAGATTTATGCGACACTACTTTCAGGCATATCTCGCCTCTCTCGAAGCGCAGCACTCCCGTCGCTTTTTTCGCTTTATTACGGGCCACTATTTCGAAACCTTCGGATATGCGCCCATGAACGTCCACTTTGATGGCACGCGAGAAGAAGAAGACCGTCTCTTGTCAAAGGATGAGCTGGTTGTGCGACTTAAATTGATCAAGCGCGTCCGAAGAGTACGTACACGACCTTAAAGAGATATACTTAAACTTATCGACACCCCCACTCGCTCAGCAGATTAAGATCTCGTATAAGTTACAAGACCGAACGTGGGTCTGAAGACCGAATGTACTTAGATCCACCATCCTGAGGCCAAAACTCGGCGCGTGTAAACTGGGTCTCCAAAAATAAATAAATAATTGATTGTGCTCGTGCACCGCGTATAGTCTGAGTCTACGAGAAAGAGGCCCCTGTCAATGCACCAGTGCCTTGCAGATTAGGCACTCTGATATCTTCACAAACCACATACGTCCGCAGTCATAGCAATGTCTAGAAAAAAAAAGGGTCAGATTTCTGAGATTTGCGCCTTTTCGCGGACTACGTACGAGATGTTGTCGCATATGTCGCACTTGTGATGCGCCTTGCCCTTTTCATGGGCAATCGGGTGCTTGTGGCTTTTGTGCACAACACGGGTCACGGCGGACGACTCCGACCGGCGACGCTGGTTATCGCCAAGGCCAAAGCGCCAGTACTGGCGGGGGGGGGTGCGAGACGGATCCGGGGTCGAGGCGCGACGCTGCTTGGCGGCTGTCGCACGTCTCGCGGGGCGTTCAACTTTCGTGCGCGCGCCACTAATCGACGTTTTGGTGCGCGACGGACCGGCGCTCGCAGCCGTCTGGGGAGGGCTAATGATGTTGATGCGCGAGGAGGGCTGGAGGGGGATGTTGATGGATGAGGGCGGCCCCTGTATAATCGCTTTATAAGGTTGCTTGTCTAATAACGCGTCAGCTAGTCGGGGTGGGGAAGGCAGGGACAGAATACCTCTTGCCGGAGGGGCGGGAGGGACGACATTTGGGGGCGGGGTGGGGGGAATAAGTGCCCTGTTATCCAGGAGGATCCAGGGGTTACCTAGAGAAGAACCACTGAGAGCGCGCATGGTGGTAGAGAGAAGGGAGCGGTCAACAAACACCGCCACGCGTAGAGTTCCTCACGTGGAAAACAGATTGCCGAGGGATCTGCTGAGGCATAGACTCAGACTCAGAGGCCGTTAAAAAGAGGGGCACCGTGGAGGAGAGATACGTATATGGACTGATACGGGCTACAATTCATTTCCACATTCGCCCCCGCGCCTGAGCGATCCTCTTGGTGTATCGCTCGTGCTGCTTCATCCCGCATGCATAACTGTTGCGCTCCGCTACCAGGCGAAAGTAATCCCGGCCAGCAGACGTATTCGTCATACGCCGGGGACCGTACGATCGTAAAGCTGAATATAATGAGATACGATCGACTCAAAGGATGGGCCACGTACCCTTTATTGCATTCGCCCGATCTCCTTCCCCCCAAGGCTCAAGGTTGAGCACGACTTGTTCTTTCATTGACTCCTCCACCAGCCCGCTCGCTCGTTGAAAGGATAGAGGGATTACGCGAAGATTGAGGCTGGCCATGTCGTGGATTGGGGATGACGAGTGTGTATGTTCTTGTTTGTCGGCACCTTGCATCTTCCCTCTCACCTCCGTGCACCACCGTAGTACGCAACACTCTCACGCTGGCGGTGGCAGCCATTAAATTAATCCTATTTGAAAACCCCGCTCAGGTACCCACAATATAGCACAGTGACACTCATACCTGCCGAAGACTTGCCGCCCAAGATCGCTATACTGGGTGCATATATCTTTTCGCTGGTCGGCGCCTTGCTCGTCAGGGCTCATAACAGGTCAATAGCACTCTACAAATGATTCAGCTTTCTTACCCATTGATTCTCCGCCTCCAATGAGTCACAGGTAGGCTATAGTATGGCTGTTATCGCGAACAGCTCTCGCTCATTCAATATGGATGTTTTGCCCTGGCAGCGTCCTTGGAGACATGTAAATGTGAAGGAGAAGATAGAACAATGAAGAGCAACTCAAAAATTCACCGGAATACCCCGCTGCGTTTGGCCTCCCTGTGCGACGCGGCGGCCAGCTGAGCGACCGCATATTGCGTACAGTGGCCCACTTTGCATAGTATCAAGTTGAATATAAAGTAATTGGCGACCTATACATGCCGGAAATGGATTTTTTGGATGCGTGAAACACAAATCCAACGCTTTGAGCAATCCCGCCGCCGCCGTGAGGTCAGCAGAGTACAATAATTCGATAGAGTGGCGCACTCACTAATGGTGTGGAGCACTCACAGGTTAGTGTTCTCCGTACTCAAACCCCTCAAACAAATGCTACAGACTGTCTAATGCCCTGAAATTAGCTCTCAAGGGGTCACAGAGATGATGGGTACCTTTAGGAAAAAAAAAACCAAGGGCAGACAGCAAGATGAGATGGTCACAAACCCGGAATACAATGGAAGGTAAGGTGGCACCTGTGTTGTCTCGTTGAGTTTGAACCTTACACAAACTTATTCTCTATTGACTTCAAATTTGAATGCCAGAAACCAATGCCATCTCATAACGCACGCTCTGCCCGCCTAAAGAACTCTGTGTCGCATGGTAAGTTGAAAAAAATCGAAAGAACGCGTGCATTACATAAGCTAATTAGGCCCAATGAAGACAGGCGCTCGATAGACGCCCACGCCGATTGGGAGCGATCACAATCGGGACCCACGGTCCGACACTTTTTGGCATCGCACCACACATCAATGCCAGCTTCTGCGCTCCAAAGGTGCGGCGACGACAAAGAACGACACCTTCGGCGTATCGCGACGTATCGCAGATATCGTCGCACGTTTGTGACCAACCGCTCCGGTTTTCCAGGCTTTGGGCTGACTCCTGCTTGCAGGCATCTCGAAGCGTGTCGCGAGAAAACGCGAGAACGCATGGCGCGACTCCGCGCGACGAGGACGGAAGAGCAAAGGGAAAAACATCGGGAAGCTCAAAGACAATACCGGGACAAGTAAGTGTCGGAGCCGTGAAACGCGTCGAGATTGCTCACGCACGACATTTGCACAGATACCGCGAGCAGATTGCGCATCGCGCAAGGACCGCGGCACGCAAGAGAAATAGTGAGCTCGGGAAGGATACCAAACTGCGGCCTGCCGCGCAGCAGTATTGGTCAGATCCTGAACAGGCCTCCGAGGACGAAGACTACAATGATTAGTAGAGATTTTGTTTTGTTGACGTCTAAATGCGGAAATACAGAACAAATTATTTTCATTCTGTTTATAAATGACTACGAACAAGGCGCGCAGGTGCACCCCACCCCTGCCCCATACCCCAACCCACCGCCGTAAGCTGCACCTCGGAAAGCGGCACAACCTCCCTCGCCTCACAGCCCACCCATTCGGATGCCGCCAAAGTCGCCGGATGCCACCCCACCCAACCCGTCTGTGTTTCCGCCTGGTGGCGCTCGAGCAGCTCTGCCTGGTACCGCTCCCGCAGCTCCCGTAGGCGCTGGCGGCGGCGCTTGGCTTTCCCGGGGGATTTGGGTACAGGTACACCATCCCAATTGGGTCGCGAGCGCCAGGCCAGCGAGCAGAGCCCCACGGAAGGTGAGACGCACGCCGAGATGGAGGTGTGCGGGGTAGATTGGTGACCCAGCGGCTGATGTCCATTTCTCCGCCATGGGGTCCCAGGTACCGTCGCTGTTACGGTATAAGTGCCACGATCCCGGCACATGAGGCGCTCCACCAAACGGATCGGAGGGCGGCATCGACGTTGCGTGCTGCTCGAGCCAGCGGTTGAATTCGAAGGGATATTGGAGAGCACTCCGTTTGCTCGCAATGGCCTTGGAGCAGGCTGGCACCACGAACGCGGCACAGTTAGAATACGGGGGTGACTCGAGCGCAAAGCTCGCACCTATGCGCGCCTGCATGAGGGCGCGCGCGCGAAGAAAGTCTGTGTAAGTGCGAATGACGATACGATCGCGCCGGCGCCAAGCTTCCTTTATCTTGCTGCACTCAGATTGCTGCTCCATGTCTATCCCGCGGTGGTGTTTAGGATTTTAGTATTTTGGAAATAGAATAAGAGAGACAACTGACGGAGACGGGACCCAGGTTGGAGGACTGGACCGGGAGCAGGCATGCAGACGGGCATTTGGAGTGAAGAGGATATGCGGGAGCTGAATGCAGAAAAGCATTCACGTGGCGCACTCAATCGATCATCTTACCTTCATGTCGTCCACCGCCCCCAAACTCACCCGGACCAACTTGCGCACGGAGGACATGGTGATGGACGATCGCGAGGACGGGAAGGACTCCCGCTATTACTGTCTTCCCCCGTATTACGGAGACGCCAAGCGGATGTCACAGACGCGAGGAGCGGGTGGAGGGTATGCTTTTCATCTGGTCTCTCAAGGCCACTGGGTCGGGATTTTTGACAGTTGGTAAGTGTTTTTCTTGTGACTAGGGGGAGCAGAGGATAACGAAACGATCGCAGGCCCCAAGCGCAGGCTAATCTTGTGGGTTTCCCTGAAAGCAGCAATCGCGGCTATAACTCCATTCCGGAGTGCATCGACGCCTGGCAGGGGTTGTGCATGCTCGGTATCCACCCCCACCCCGTTGACCCGGCATTTGCACAGACGCCCAGCGCGAACACGGCGTGTTTCGTTAACACGTCACCGCGAAAATCGCGGGTCAATTCTAAGGCATCCTCTTCCGTCAAGCGCGAAATGGGCCGCGCACCCCCACTCGCGCCTGCAGCACCTGCCGAGGACAAGGCGCAGGTGCTTGCTGATTTGTGAGTTTCTTTGCAGTGTCCACTCGCGATTCCTCTCTGAAGAATGCGACAGGAAACGGTACTGCAGCCCGATCCTTCCGTCTCCCCCAGCCCGAGCCTCCCAGGGGGAGCAACGCGGCCGGATCGCTATGTCAATTTCGCCATCCGCAGCACCGGCATCATCTCGAGCAGCCTGTGCGTGCTTTTGTTTGTCTTTGGCGAGGTGGAATTGTGCTGACGTGCAACGAATAGGGCGCGCAGCGAGCAGCGCTATCTGGAGTTGCAACGCCAGGGGGAGCAGCCTGACATGCTCGTGACCCGCAGCTTCGAGCAAGCTTCGCTTTTCGCGTTGGACGACAGCGAAGAGGACGAGGCGGAGACCTAATTGTAGAATTCAGGGGTTTTTTCTTTTTTTAACACTGTTTCCGTCTCGCGAGGGCTCAAGTACTAGGGCGCGTATATTTCCAAAGTTCGGTTGCCTGTTTCCACCTCTTTTTGCTCGTGATGTACTAGTCTGTGATTTTGTTTAATATTTGATCCTGAAGGTGTGATGGTCAGACGCTCACGTGTAAAAACACTCCTAAACTATCTACTCCTCTTAAATGGGTCGCAAAGGGGCCGCTGAACGAAGACGCTTGCGCTTGGGGTTGCCTCCCGTGAAACCAGGGAAAGTAGGCTGGGTGCACGGCACGAAGCTGACGTTCTTCGAAGGATTTCGGGAGGAGTTCCTCGCTGCCGCGGAAATCGGGCGAACTGGTGCGTTCTACAGCGGGATGGCAAAGAAGTACTTGCAAAAGTATGGCTATAACACACCGTGGGAGGGTGACTTGGAGGATGGCCAGACCGTCGCCGACGACGTCGATCCTGACCAGGACATCAACAGTTTGTCAAAAGAAGAGGGCGAGGAGAGGGCGGAGTATTACACAAAACTGCGCGGCGTAAGCAAACAATGCAATGCAATTTTCTGAACACTGACACTCTCACCAGAAAATCGGGGTGTGGTTTCACGGCCGATACGGCGGATCCGTCGAGAAAAACAGAAAAAGGTCTCCTTCCGCACGATCTTCGACAAGCCCGAGCTAGACCCCCTCAACCGGTGAAAGCCCGTACCCTCCATTACTATTCACATCGTTTCTACGAAGAACGCGTGAAGCCGCGCTTTCTGGCTCGCTGGGCAGCGGTGTCGCGACTCCCTAACCCACCTGCCGTTGTGACTCTTCGCAACAAAGTGACGAGAGAGGCTTGGGAGGCTGAGTCCGATGAATTTAAGGCCGAGGTCTTGGCGGTGCGAGAGGTGGATCA
The DNA here is from genome assembly GCA_029378395.1 of Mycena leptocephala. NCBI lineage: Eukaryota > Fungi > Basidiomycota > Agaricomycetes > Agaricales > Mycenaceae > Mycena > Mycena leptocephala. The sequence goes on from JARJLF010000223.1 coordinate 18,648, forward strand.
CCAGTGCGCACTCGACGCGTATTCTATGGCGGTCTCTGCGGAACCGCCGACAACAGCAGAAGAATATAACGTGTGAGTGGTCTATTAATTTATAACTTAGGTCGATACTCATAGCAGATAGGGCGCTGAACAACGTGGCCTATTACTTGCAGCCATTCGCCGACTCTGTGCACGAGCGTTTTGGGATGAATATCGTTATCTTGATGTGCGGGCCGGTACCTGATCGCGGGGGAAGGATTGAAGTCCGAAGGTAGGGCTCATCGTCATCGATAGCAGTCCTGAAACTGACGGTGTTCAGCATACATTCCGGGAAGTCGAACGGCCTGGTCCCCAGAATATGGGCAGAGGCGGATCACGCGGGCTTCGACGCCGCGCAGCGGAGTTTCGCTGAGTTCTCACACCAATGTTTCAGTAAGAGCCATATATTGCTGAGTGAATGGACACTAAAACACGGGATTTTACCTAGCCGAAGCAGAGTGCCGAGCAAGGAGCTTGAATGGGATGGCAATGGACGAGGACGACCCTAGTCCCTCGTCCAATGACGCCCCGACTTCATCCACCCCCAACGACAGGTCGATGTCTTCTTCCTCGAGTGATGGGCCGACGTCTGCTCCCCTCAATGGCGGAGAACCCTCGCCTTCCGCTAACGATGTGCCGACCTCCCCTACCACCAATGAGCCCGCGCGAGCCGACCAGAATGCCGCGCAGCCGTCGCAGCCGGAGGCTGATGCTGCAGCGAGGACTACGCTGCGATACGACCCTCTGGACCCCGAACTCGACGCCCTGTTGCGACCACTGGATTTCGAGCTGTCCTCGGGGGGAAGCGGCTTTGACTTTGAAGGGCCATTTGGCAGCGGATTTGGGGGCGGATTTGACGGCGGGTTTGCTGGCGGGTTTGATGGCGGGTTTGCTGGCAGGTTTGCTGGCGGGCTCGACAGCGGGTTGGGACACCACTCGGGCGGTAACATGCCCCCTGACAGGGAGGAGGAACAGCTGCCGCCGCTCAACCTTACGAACCGAGACGAGCGGGAGGAGGAGGAGGTGCTGGGGAACAAGTCTGTGTCGCCCTCGCACGCAGCCGCAGCGGCGACGCCACCCCCGCCTCGCCCAAAACCCAAGCCAGCTTATCGAGGTGCAGCTGTGCCTGCACAAGTCCCACCTCCCAACTCGGCCGAGCTTGTACGAAATGCCGAAGACGGGCCAGATCGGGGCGGCAAGGATGAAGAGGGGAGCAACAGAGGCTCGCTGTGGCGAGAGCAGGAGATGACCGACTGGCCAGAGGAACTGCAGAAGGCCTTCGCGGGATTTGCGCGGGGGAAGTCTTGGGGAGGTGAAGAATGGGAGAGCTGCGTGACCGAGCTGATCGCGCTGGAAAGTGCGTGGGGCTTCCCCAACAAAGGGCTGCTCGCAGTTCCAAACTCGGCAGGGGACCGGCCGAGCGAGATCGAGAAGTTCATGCGTTATGGCCGCAAGTGGGGGTCGAAGATGGAGTTGGGAGAAGCGATTGGACCGTGTGTGCTCGAGGAGACCTTCTCGCATCGGTGGTGGGACTGGTGGACTCTCGTGCAGCCCAAGGGTCGCAAACTCGCCAACGGGGACTTGCGACGTGCAGACAAGGTGGCCACTAAAGATTGGGAGGAGATCGCAAAGATGGCGGGACGCAACGGCGTGCTATTGTACGTGGGGGGCTTCTGTGGTGGGGAGAGGCGGCGGTGGCAGCACCAGAATCCGAGAGCCTGCTCAAGGACTGGCGCCTCGCCGTGGATGATGTGGCCGCGGTCTTGAGGGGGGCGAGGGAAGCAGTGGACACCAAGTGAGTGCGCGACCTTACTCAATGGTTGACACGTATTGATTGCCGTTGATGCAGCAGCCAAAAAGCGGCCAAAGGCAAAGCAACGACCTCGAAAAAGGGTGCTGCAACACGTTCGAGCAAGCGCAAGAATCCCGATGTGTTCTCCAACGCCGACAAAGAAAATGAGCCCCTAAGGTATGTATGTCTGAATGGAGATTACCGTCGATCTGATGGTGATCTCTTGCCAAGGAAGCGCACTCGTTCCTCGCGCTAAGTCGTCGCCCACCCATAATGTATTGTAGATTTATGTAGTCGTTCTTTTTTGGCTTCGGTGTTTGTGGCAAGGAGGGGCTGAAGCTGTTCAACCAGCCCAGCCCCGAGAAAATCTATGTATTTGGTTCCCCCCTCCCTTGGTTCGCGACAAAGTAGATAGATAAAATGAATACTACAGGGGGCGAGAAAAGTAAGTATAAGTAGGAGATGGTTGGTTGTGAAAGAGAGTATATATGTGATATGCTTGTTTGACTGGCTTGTACGAGGAGCGTATGTCAACCGGCTCCAAGGCCGCACTAGTGCTCGATGGCCTCTCGGACTTTATGCTGGCACTCGGGGGTGTGAAGGCTGAAGTACGCACGCTGCCAGGCGCGGGCAGCAGCGGGATGCTCGGCTAAGTACTGGACATTTTGGTCCAGGTCGCTGTCATAGCCAGTGGTGCCGGATTGTGCGCTGCTATCGGAAAGGGCGGTGTGAGGCTGGTGCTTGTGCTATGCCCTGCACACCGCCTCACGGCCCCTTCAACCGAGCCCTGGACGAGAACATACGAGGCGCCCATTCATCCAAATCGGGAATCAAAGTTACCAAATCCGGATTCTCATCAAACGCACGCAGCCTACGGTCCCCATCCAACCTTCCACATTGCTCGTACCACCCGCCCGACCCTCGATGGACGCCCCCATCACCCGAACTCCACCCTTGCACGACTCGCACCTCACTTACGAGCACGGCACCATGCGCTACGGCCCACGAGAATGGTACGAACCAGCCAATAGCGGGCATCCTGGGCTTGGTATCCTCTTCCCACACCCTAGAAGTCACCAACGCTCGAACGCAAGCCTCGTCCGATCCAGTTTCCGTCCTTCCAAACCACTCAAAACCTACTCAGATGCGTCCGGACGCGTCTTCCGACCAATAACCGACCTTTTATGGCCCAGGAATCCGCTCTGCTATGGAACGGGTCCTGCGCCCGTACCGATTTGCATCGTACACTCCGCCCATTCGCGGAAACGAACCCCAAAATACGAACGTAAGCCTCACCCGCGGCCCCAAATATTGAACGCACCCTATGTACGTTCCTGCGTGAGCACCCTCAAACAGGAACCGAACGAGTGGGCATCAAGGGGACGGTCGAGAGGCGAAAAGGTATAAAAGGATAGCAGAAAAGGGTGTTGTAGTCAGTCAATTTTCGGAGCTTAGTTCTCCCCCACCACCTGTACCCCACCTGTGCAACTAAGTCTCGCTCACACCGAGTTGACCACATCCTCACTTGCCTCTAGCAGGGCATTTCTCACACCTCCTTTCGCAAGGTCTCAACCCATCGGACCCCAAGTCATATCATCGGGCTTCCCCGTAATAGGATCACCAACTTCGCGAGCTTCACGCTTTGTAGAAGTTGGCCTGGGCAAAGCCATATTGGTTTAAATCGTCATCTGCCACCCAGCGTCACGACTGGACGTCCCATACGTTCGACTGACCAGCACCAGCCGGCGTCGCTGTCACTTGCTTTATAACCGTAAAACGTTGTATTAAGCTATCACCCCCACACCCATTTACGGCTAACAGCAGGTACCCCCAACACGAAACCACAGAACGGACACCTCGTGCGATCCCGTGCAACACCCTCATTCGGACAACGCACACGTCCCAATCCTACATCCCCACTATCCTCTGACGTTAATTAACCCCTAGAGGCCGAACGGGCTGTCTATTTGATAAAACATATTCTCATAGCGGCACCGCGGTCCTTATCACAACTGGAGCCCACCGCGAGGGGTTTTTACCGTGGATTTTAGACGGAGAAGGACACTAGACCATGCCAATACATCGGCGAACACGCCCTCACGAAACCTATGCAGCAGGAGAAACGTGCTACAGGAGATAACCCTTGCAGAAAACGATCCTACCGCCTCAGTATCAACAGCACCCGCAGCTCTCGTACCCCTCGTCCAGCAACCACCAGAGGAAGAATCGCCTCTTACTTCCATTCCGTCTTCACCAGAGACGCCCACCGACTCTCTTTCTCCCGAGACTTCATTAGACTCGGTTCCTACAACCACCGACCTATCCAATACTCTTTCATCGGAGTCCACCCTTTCAGACTCACCTTTACCCGACTCTCAACCTACCCCTATCCGGAAGCGGATGACGAAAATGTTACCCGGACGTACGGCCCGCGGGGCTCCCGAGTTCGATGGAAAGGCCCTTAGCCTTAAACGCTATTGGGAGGATGTCGAGGAAGTCGCAGAATCATGTGAAAAGACCACCGATGCAGAAAAGATAAAGGTCACCTTCCGATATATTGATCGGGAGGATGAACTTCTGTGGAACGGAAGTATCACAGCAGGACAAGCGGTCACGTGGACCGAATTCAAAACGAAGATCCAAGAATTGTACCCAGGCTCCGACGGCCATAAAATCTTCACCACGAATGATTTAGACGCGTACGTCACTGGTTGGGCCTCGAAGACGATTAAAACGAAGGACGACTTTTCCGAGTATCATCGAAAGTTCTCCACCATCGCGAATCACCTAATCACGGAGGGGAAAATGACAGACCTCGAGGCACGGAAGGAATTCCCGAAGGGATTGGACGAAGATTTTCGAGGATGCGTTTACCGCCGCCTCCAAATCACGAAGCCAGACCACACTAGCAATATTCCGCACGACATAGCCGATGTGGTGAAAGCAGGGCAATATATCCTGGAAGGCCCTAAAATTGGTGGAGAAGTTGCCGACACTTCCTTCATAAAGAAGGAAATGGTGGATCTAAGCGACGCGTTCGCGAAGATGAACCAACGATACCATGTCGACATGCAATCCTTAACCCAGGCCCTAAACAGGAATATTCCTCCTCAGCCCCGCCAAGCGTACCCCATGTACACCACCACGGCTATAGACGCTGTCCCGCCCCCGGTCTATCCAGCTCCCGCTCCACAACCCATCTCGTACCAAGGACCGTATGGTCAGCGTGATACCATGTCGACATGCAATCCTTAACCCAGGCCCTAAACAGGAATATTCCTCCTCAGCCCCGCCAAGCGTACCCCATGTACACCACCATGGCTATAGACGCTGCCCCGCCCCAAGTCTATCCAGCTCCTGCTCCTCAACCCATCTCGTACCAAGGACCGTATGGTCAGCGAGACAATGGGTATCAGCAGCGCGATAACGGGTATCAGCAGCGTGACAACGGGTACCAGTAGGGATGGACACGGGTATACCCGCGGGTTTCCATGGGTCTAACTTGCCAGCCTTGTAGTGCCAGAAATTCCGAGCATGGCAAAAAAAATTTCAGGCAAAACAGTGCAGAAATGAGCTAGCTATGCCCCCAACAAACCTCCGGCCATATTTGGCAGCCCCTGTGCCCATATTTGGCTATTTATGTGACGGGTACAGTCACGGGTTGTCACACGGGTCTGATTTCAGTGTTCTGGCTCCAGAACTGTGACCATCCTGTCTATTTGAACCAAATTTAGGTCAGAAGGTAGCTAACACTTCCCTCTTCCTTTCTATTCAATTTTTCTGGCCAAATCTTAAATATTAGTTACGCTATATTGCCATCAGTTCGATTTGATCAAAAACCCGTGTCCATCCCTAGGTACCAGCAACGCGACAACGGGTACCAGCAACACGACAACGGGTACCAGCAGCGCTCGAATGGCTATCAGCCAAGGCAGCCGTGGAACGGACGCGATAATGGTCCACCGACGCGTGGAACTATGTTCCTTCCAGGCGAATGTGGCTTCTGTTCAGGGAGCGGACACTTCGTACGAGAGTGCCCCCTTGCAGACGATTACATCTGCCAAGGGAAATGTTTCCGCAATGCGGACCTTAAAATCGTCCTTCCCAACGGGCAGTTCATACCCAGAGGAGTTCCGGGCAGGAACCTGGTGGAGAAGATCGATAGGTGGATTTCGGACAACCCGCCCGTTCAACAACCAGCTCCCGCTCCGCGGCAGGTACAGATGCAGGCCTTTGAAAGAGACGCGCCGCCTCATGCCGCGGCAGCTATGACATTCACCAGTTGTTCGCCCACTCAGACCTTGGCGTTTGGACGCACCCAGAGCGTGACCATCGAAGAAGTCGAGGACGAGGAAGGGACGGTCTTGATAAATGAAGGACAGGCGCCGAAGAAGAGGGCGGTACCCGAAGTGGTCATCCAGAAGAAGGGCCACCGAAATCCGCGCTTAAAACGGTAACGGACGCAGTGCCCGAACCAAAGGCAATCCAAAAACCGCAGCCGACAACCGTTGATGGGAAGTTCCCACCGCCGCCTCCCGCGTTTAAATACCAGGCACCCATTGAGAACCCGCTCCTCGTGAAAAGCGTGATCCAGCGAGCCCTAGGTTCGCAGATCTCGATCTCTAACGAGGAGTTGTGCGCGATCTCACCGGACCTCCGCAAATATTATCGGGAAAACACCGTTACCAAGCGAATTCCCACGGTTGAAACTGGGATCTACGTGGAACAGGAGGCGCTCGTGATGAATTACGGAGGAATAGAGGGTTCCCCGACCACACTTCTTACGGCCTCTCCCATCGATTCTCTCCGCGTTCTCGACCTGGTAATAAACGACTCCCTACCAGTCGTGTGCACCCTTGACCAGGGATCGGAGATCGTTGCGATGAACCGCAATATTTGGCAGCAGCTTGGAATTCCCCTTGCACCCAACAAGACGCTCACAATGGAATCAGCAGACTCCAATAGATCCACGACGGCCGGTGTGGTGAGGACCTCAAATTCACAGTAGGAGACATTGATCTCCTGCTCCAAGCGCACGTAGTGGATGGGGCCCCATTCGACATACTAATGGGAAGGCCCTTCTTCCGTTCACGGAATGTCATACCAAGGATCGGTCAGACGGCACGCAGGAATTGACCATCACTTGCCGAATACCAAGAAAGTGCTTTCAGTTGCGACCAGGAAAAAGCCTCCGAAATCGGTGACCTTCGCGGACACGAATTACACGGCTGTTGATGTCTCCGACGTGGATTTTGTCTGATGGAGGGCGAATCAACACCGTGCCCTCCGCTGGAATCCACGGTCGCAGCGAACTATTGGCATATCTCGGGAATGGACGGAGCGTCTGTTCAACGTTCTGAGCGGAAAATCGAAAAGCAAAGTAATATCCCGGGGTTTTCGTTCCATCGGCTGACATCGCCGATGGTTCTATACGCCCCGGAAGGCACGAACACGATAGATTGTCGACCAATCTTCATTCACGACCAAACCATTCAGTGGGAAATATCTCCGCGCTACCTGGAATATTGTCTCAACCAGATGTACGACTACGACGAAACGATACATGTATGGGTCAACACAGCGGCCCCGGACGGCGAGAAAAAGAAGAAAGCAAAGCCGAAGAAGAAAAAGTACAAGCCGGTGGCCGACAGGGTACACTCTGTAGCGGCAACCTTGCCAGAAGAGTTTCGGATCATCCGGCACTTCCCCTCTGATCCGTTGGAGGGAATGCCGCCTTTGAACCCGAGGCCCGGCAACTTGCGAGAAGGAGACAGATATACTAAGCAAAGGGCAGAAGAAATGAAAATAAACGAGGACGGGTTCCTATGGCCAGAAGAGAAAAACTCGTTCACGACGTCATTCGCAATCACGAATTCGCGTTTGCATGGGACGAAAGCGAGCGGGGACACTTCCGGGAAGATTATTTCGAACCGGTGAAAATCCCCGTTCTTGCTCACACCCCGTGGCAGGAGAGAATATTCCAATACCGCCTGGAATACGGACGAAGTGGTGGAAATCATCGGGGGAAAATCAAGACAGGAGTCTACGAACCATCCAGCTCGTCGTATCGGACGAACTGGTTTGTAGTTCCAAAATCCAATGGCTCCCTCCGACTCGTACATAACCTCCAACCCTTAAACCAGGTTGTGATAAAAGACGCCGGATGCCCACCAATCGTCGAGGTCTACGCAGAATCCTTTGGGGATCTACCGTGTACGGGATGTTCGATTTGTTCGTTGGTTTCGACCATCGGCTTCTGGACATAGCCTCACGGGATTTCACCACGTTCCAAGGACCGTTTGGGACCTTCCGACTCACGCGTCTTCCACAAGGATACACGAATTCGGTCCAGGTGCAACAAGGGGATATTAATTTCATCCTCCAGACGAAATTCCCAAATACACCCAACCGTTCGTGGACGATACTCCCGTTAAAGGACCTACCACGTATTACCTTCTCGAAAACGGCGAATACGAGACAATCCCGGAGAATGCGGGAATTCGGAGATTCATTTGGGAACACATGCTGACCATCAATCGGATACTCCAACGTATCAGGCATGCGGGCGGAACTTTCAACGCGAAGAAATCATATTTCGCGGTCCCGCGTATCAAGGTCGTGGGCCACGTCTGCAGCTTCGCGGGAAGAACGCCAGACGAGTCCAAAGTCCAGAAGATCCGAGACTGGCCGCCTTGCGAAGACCTGACGGACGTCAGGGGTTTCCTTGGCACGCTGGGCCTAATGCGGATATTCATGAACCAGTTCGCGGAGGTGGCGATCCCTTTGACGCGTCTTACGCGAAAGGGGTAGATTTCAAATGGGGACCGGAAGAACAAGCTTCGATGGACGCGTTAAAGGAGTTGCTCATAAACTCACCCGCCATCAAACAAATCGACTACGCATCTGGCAGACGCATCATTTTATCCGTCGACTCGTCGGTCCGAGGCATGGGATATATTCTTTTACAGCTCGGAGAAGATACCCTCGAATACCCATCCCATTTCGGCTCCATTACGTGGGACGAGCGAGAATCGCGATACTCGCAGGCAAAGCTGGAACTCTACGGGTTATTCCGTGCGCTCAAAGCCGCGAGAATGTACCTCGTTGGAATAAAGGACTTGATGGTTCGCGTGGACGCGAAGTACATTAAAGGCATGCTCAAAAATCCCGATATTCAACCAACGCAACATCAACCGTTGGATGCCGCGATCTCTTATTTGACTTTGCGATCGAACACACTCCAGGAATCACTCACGCGCCAGATGGGCTTTCGCATAGGAAACGCGCGCCAGAAGATCCCGAGGAAGACGATGATGTTGATGAATGGATGACCGTGCGTGCGGATTCGCGATCCAGGTGATGAATTGGCAGCGGCAACGGCGATCATCATTATTAGAGACGATCCCGGCTTCCCAACTTCAATCCAGAGGCAGAAATCTCGATCACGTGTTCACCGGACGCTGGACCCGTTCCCATGAAAAACCGCGAAACCAACCTCCGGTCAGGATTTTCATCACTCTAATCGACGACCAAGTCTACGAGATACCCAGGAGCGAAAAGGCAGACGCTGGGACGCAGAAATGGAATTAATCAAGGAATTCCTGGAACGCAAGCAGCGTCCGGACGGGATGAAAGACGAAGAATTCGAACGTTTCGTGCGAAAATGTGCAGGTTCTTCCTCCTCGAAGGGTGCTCTGGAAACGGGATTCTCATCACGAACACAAGCTCGTGCTCCTTCCAGAAAAACGTGCGGCGATTTTACAACAAGTTCACGACGAACTCGGGCACAAGGGATATTTTATTACGCGAAAGGTCTACTCGACCGGTTCTGGTGGCCGTACATGGACAAAGACCTTAATTGGTACCTGAATACATGTCACGAATGCCAGCTCCGCTTGACAAAGAGGATCAACATCCGCCCACGGTCGCAATGCCCCTTCCACTTTTCCACAAGTTTCACGGCGACACTATGCTCCTACCCAAATCACATGGGTATTGATATCTCGCGCAGGGGCGATGTTCGCTGATTTCCTGGCCAGAGTGGAGAATGTTGGAAGATGAAAACGCGTACACCCTCGGATGCTTCATTTTTGAGGAAGTGTTGTGCCGATGGGGAGCGGTGGCTGAAATTGTAACGGACAACGGAGGCGCTTGGATCAAAGCTGTCGAATGGCTTTCCAAACGATACGGCATCCACCACATAAAGATTTCCGGATACAACTCCCGAGCCAACGGAATCGTGGAGAGACGTCATTACGACGTGCGCGAGGCCATCTCCAAGGCATGCGAAGGCGATTTGGACCTCTGGACCGAGAGAATATTCTACATATTCTGGGCGGAGAGGGTCTCCATCCAAAAATCATCCGGATACTCGCCATATTACCTCGCGCACGGAGTCGAGCCGCTATTCCCGTTCGACATAGTCGAAGCAACTTACATGATCAACTTCACGGGGGAAAAACTTACCACCGAGGAGATGATCGCGCTCCGCGCCAAGCAGTGATGAAAAGACCGGAGGAGTTGGCCGAACTAAAAACCAAGATATACGAAGCGCGTGTCCGGAGTATCAGGCAATGGGAAAAAGACAACCAGAAGAAAATCGAGGACTTTGATTTCGTACCTGGATCGCTCGTTCTTCTCAGAAATTCTTCCGTTGAGAACGAGTGGTCGCGAAAAGCGAAGCCGCGATATTCTGGTCCCATGGTCGTGATACGAGGAAGTCGGATAGCTCGTACATCTTGGCCGAACTGGATGGTGCCATGTCCAAAATGCCGGTCGCAGCCTTCAGGCTTATACCATATCAGCCGCGTTCTAGGATTCGCATCCCTGTCACGAAATTCGTGGAAGAAAAACCCAAAAGAAGCGGAAAGACAAGGAACCCGAGTGGGGCGACACCGGAAATAGGTGGTTCGAAGGGCAATCAGCGGAACCAGACTCTTAAAACGGGGCCTACGGGCGAATAACCCGTGAACGGACGAACCATACGATCCTTGAAAACTCGAAGGAAATGGACTTCGATCATTATGCAACATGTATTTGGGCTCTATCATTCAATATATCTATTTTCTCGACCTCATCCTATCCTCCTGAATACATGTTGCGTGAACGGAAGCCACGCCCGACTCCCGTGTCTCGAAGAAATAACCCTCTGCCGCGAAACTTAACACGATCATTCTATCTCCTCGCTCTGCCGTCTAGATCATGACTATTTCCAAATAACAAACCAGAACAAGAAATAGGGATCTCAGCCTACACCGTCCACGGGAAACGACCGAATTGTTAAAGAAATGCCGTAAAAGAAATGATTGGCGCGGAAGCTAAGCGCCCAGAAGACGCGCGGTCGCGAAAGGCACCGCCTCTCCTTATGCAATGATCACCGATCACGAGGTGCGAACGCGTCGCGTCGCGTCTCGAGTCCCAGGATTCTTAAGCCCCAAAGCCTTTTCCTCAAGAAAATTCACACGTACTTAAATCAAGCAGAATAACCAAGAAAATCATTTTATTTCGCGAAAATACATTTTATTGGCCCCAGGGGGGCGCGGCACGAACAAGAAACACGACGGAAATATCAAGAAAGGCGGATTTATGCGCTCCTACTCAACCCAGCCGCCACTGGGGAGTTCGGAGTATACAGTACGATTAGTAAAAACGAAAATTGGGTCCATGGGCAAATGCCCCGCCGACGATTAGTCCACGTTCATTTCTGCCCCTGCGCCCGCCGCCTCGTCCACGACGACTCCCTCGCCCTCGACCTCGCCTTCTGCGTCTGCCTCACCCAACGGGAAGGTGATCGACGCGCTGTCCTCGCTCGTCTCGCTGGTATTCCCACCCAGGACGGGACCCGGCTTCCCGAAGATGGAAGAAGTCAGGTCGGGCGTCGAGTACGCGACGGTAGAGGACGCACGAGTCTGGAAGAAGCCCGGCGAGCGCGGTCGGGGCGTGTTCAGCGACGCGAAGGAGCGGTCGGCGAGAACAGCTTCGCAGGGTCACTCGGAGGTCGGAGAGACGCAGATCGGAGCGCCAGGAGACAGACGCGCGGGAAGGGCTGCCGGAGGCGTTGACAGTCCGGAAACGCTCGCGCTCGCAGAAGGCGGAGGCCCCTCATTCGAAACACCTAAAAAGGAAGGAAAATGGGATCAGTAGGGGAATAACAGGGAACGGGCGACGCACTCGACTCGCTCGCAGGCGGCATCACTACGTTCTCTTCGTCCTCCACCTTCTCGTCGACCTCCGTTGCGCTTCCCTCGTCATCGCCACCCCGCGTGAACGCGCCGCTCAACTTGTACTCGAAGCGGCTGTCGGGGCGCGCGGCAAAGGCACCCCTGTAGGCTGCGTGGCGCGCCTCCGTTAGGTCGGCCTCGGTACCAAGCAAGCGGAGTTGGCGGAGTACGAGGCCAAGGAGGCGCTCAGTGGTCCTGGCGGGGGCGACCTCCTCGGCGATGTCCAGCATAAGCGCTTGTTGGAGTTCGAAGTACTCGGCGTTGATCTCCGGGAGCGCGGCGTCTGCAGGGATGAAGTAATTAGCAAAGCTCTGTGGGAAGCGGGTTAGGAGGCGAACAGGCGGCTTACCTGTTATAGTCCAGTCGAACTCGACCGGGCAGCGAACGCAAGACGCGTTGTCCGCGCGGCAGTGGGCGCACGCTCGGGTTGGAGGCTCCTCCCCGTAACGCAGGTGAATGCAATCGTTCCTCCCCAAGTAGCACCGCACACATCCCTAAAAAGGGAAGAAGAAAGGCGTTCAATCAGCAAACAGGAAAATTCACGAGATAAGAAAGGAAAAGAAACTCACCCTGCCGCACGTAAAGAAGGTGCGCACCGGAAGGCTGGCAAGAGTTATCTGGCGTTTCCACGTCGCCGAGAACCGAGGGTGCTTTTCATCGAACGGGTACCCATGGGTCACGATCTTGTTGCCGCTGGCGGTAGTCGGCCAGGCGTAAACAAAGAGATCGTGGGCCACGTGCCATTCTGACGAATTGTACCTGTAAAATTCGTTTGGTCAGTTTTTGCACGACTCGGACGAGTGGGGCGTACCTATTGCGCGGGCCCGTCAAATCAATGGTCACCGTTTTCCTCCCCCTCTTCACCTTGACGCTCCGCGTAATCGGGTCCTCCTCCTCGCCATCGCTCTGTTCCCCGTGTTCCCCCTCGTCTGACTCGGCGTGGTCAGAAGCGGCGCGTTCAGACGAAGCGCGCTCGGCCGCCTTCTTCGATGATGATGATTTCGGCACGACAATGATCCTACCCTTCCCTTTTGACTTCGCGTCGCGCGAAGCAGAAAGGGGCTTGTCGTCCGAGTCGGAAGCAGGAGCCGCTTCAAGAACGGCGATAGCCGGCGCCTCCACAACACCCTTTCCGCGGTTGCGCGAGGACGACGCTGTCGGCGGCGCGTCGATGGTGCGAGCGGGGGCCTATACGGAGGCTGGGAGGAAGGGGCGGAGAACCCACTCCCCAGGGCGCGGTCCTCGTCGTCGAATTGCGCGCGGATCCGGAATAGGATATAGCACCCCAAGGTGTTCAAACGATGCTCGACGTCGCCGAGGACCTTCTGGCGTAGGCCGATATACTCCAAAATGCGCTGCGACTGATGCTTGTGGACCTCCGGTATCTTCTCGCGGTAGACGTGCGCGCGCTCCTCCCATTCCGAATACGAGGTCCTCTGCCTCGCGGTGAACGCGGCTTCCTTCCCATTTTCAGACGCTTTGTGCTCCGCGAACTTGCGGCGGTACTCTGCCCAGGCCTCGTCGTACTTGTTCATCACGAGATGCCGCTGGCCGTCGAATGGAGGGAACGCCTCGCGGGTGTAGTGTTTCCACCGTGGCTGAGGATCCCGACCATCGAAGAAAATTTGGTGGTTCGGGTCGGAAGGAAGAGGCTCCATGGGATTGATGGCCCCGTAACGATACCGAATGGTGACGAGGATAATATGGAGGGTGTTGTAGAATGTCACTAGGTCGGGAAGCGACCCGCCATTCGAGTGAAGCCACTCCCCAGTCCGCGAGAGGGTGAAACCCGGCATCGAGAAGTAATCCATCGTTTTGCGGAACGTGGCCGGGTCCTTCGCCTCCAGAGGCTTATAGGTCCTCCCAATCTCCTCGGCGTCCTGGATGGCGAACTCGTACATGCGGGGAATACCGGACGGCTCGGAACAGTTGATCTTGAAGTCGAAGGAATCGTCGATGCGGAGGGCTTCCTCGAGCTCGATCTTGTCAAGGTCGATGGTACGGGTGCGAGAACGAGTGGCGGAGGAAGTCGAGGACTGAGCAGCAGGATGGGCGACCGTAGACGAAGTGGCCGTGCGTCGAGAATCCGCGTTGCGTTCCCCCGTGGAACGCGCGCCAGAAATCTTGGGACGCGGAAGGGGGCGCTCCTTCGCCTTCAGGGGAGTCTCCGCCACGTTGGACACCGCGGAGCCTCCCTTTCCAGCGCGGTTCGCCTTTTTGTTCGGAGGGGCGGCAGGCTCCTCGTCCACATCCATGGCGTTGACAGAACACTTTCTAACCTTGGACTTCGCAGATTTGGAAGGAACAGACGCGAGCAAGGTAGCTTGATCGGGGAGGTCGTCGTCCTCGGACCCAGAACCGCTGCCAGAGTCAATGTAAGACACTGAAGAGCCGCTGGAAACGCGGGCGGACGTCCTGTTTGGTGGAAAACGACCCGGTTAGCGCTAGGAGGCCCCTCCTACCTTCAAAAAGGGACACTTACGACGATTTCTTCTTGGGAGCTTGAATGTAGCCTGAAGCAATGGACGTCGTGGCCAAGCCGTCACTCTTCCGTAGACGCAGGGACCAAGGCTTGTTCCCAGACATTGTTGTAGACGAAGCACGCGATAGCGACAAAGAAAGCCAGCAGAAAGACGGAGAGAGAGGGAGGAAGAAAGAGAGGCGTCAACGAGGGAAAGGTGAAGGTCGAGACGGCCAGGGGCATGACTCACCGCAGTCGGCGCAGCCGTGGAACCTCAGAGAAAGACGAAGAAATTGAAGAACATAAGAAAATTGGAGAAGCTCAAAAGAAAGTTTGGACTTACCCTATTCCGGAATGATGGACGAAAATATCCAAGCCTGAAACACTTCTCACGGTACACGTGTAGGCGCGCTTTCGTGCGCGACGCGTTATTCCAAGGAGGATAGGAAGGGAAAGGGAACGGGACGCGTCAATGGGGAGGATCTGTTAAATAACGCCCCCTGTGCGGATTTGATGCGAAAGGCACGTGACCATCATTGCCATCAATCGGACGCCAGGCCCGTTCACTGTTTCAACGCTTAAAATCGGCTATACAACTCGACAAGGCAGCATACGAACCAGAGGAATCTCGATCGAATAGCCGAAGGAAGTACTACGCGAAAATCAGGACCCAGGAATCAGAAGGAAATCGGATGAGCAAGGCTTACGATCAGGAAGGATTTCAAACGACGACACCAGCAGTAACCCAGGACTAAGGAGCGCGAGGGGTGATCACCAGAAAACAAAAAGGCGCATGTGCACAGTGCGTTCTTACCAAGATCCTCGGGAAGGTGGCCACCTTTCTTGGGAAAAATTATGGCGCGCGGAGCGAGGAATGCACGGAACGGGCCCAGGCCCCGTCCCGTCAATTATGAAATAGGAAACGAGGAAAAACAAGCTGAAGATACGGAAAAAACATATCGCCGCACGTGATCGAACGCGACGCCCGGATAAGGCCAAACAAAAACAAATCGGAACCGGGAACCTCTATTTCTGCCGCGTACGCCGTGCGCGTCTTCTCTGGAAGGAACTTCGGAGGGGAAGGGAATAATCAGCCAAAGCAATGGGGATTGGATGGTAGAGGCGGAATCGCACGCACCTCGCGAGAGGGAACCCCTACGCTTCAGGCCAACAAATCTCCCTCGAACTCGAACTCTCCGAGTCGGAGCTCGCTGCGTTTCCACGACCTGCCTTGATTATGCGAGCAAGACCACCAATAAACCGATCTGCGTCGACCACCTCGCCAAACCGATTATAAGCAGAATAATCATCTGCGGTCTTCAGCAAGGTGCGGGTTTCACGCGCGCCCATGATCAAAGGCAGGAGAACGTGGCGATCCAAAGGGCAGAGGGAATCATCGCTGCATGGGAAACCGATCGAGAGACAGATGCGGTACATGATTTCGAACATGGCTATGGCCTCGCCAGGGATCCCCCAAGTCAGAGGGCAGGAGATGCTGAAATTGTCAAGGAACTCCGGCTGGAGAGCCTTTCTGCACACCAGGAGGAGTCTCTACAACCGAAAAGTCAGCTGCGGACCCAGACCCGAAACGTCACTCACGCAGTGAAGGAGAGTCTGCTGCACCCAATGTTTAATTTCTTCAAGCTCGCCAAGGGAATAAACCCCCTTGCGACCGATCAGGGAGAAATCTTGCGTCACTCCGGCGTGGACAAGATAAATCATGGGACGGAGGCGGAACTCGAAGAACTCGGACCAAGGTTCGTCGGGCGTGAAGCCCAGCGTGTCCAGCGTCTCCGAAGGAAGAGACAATTCCTGGAGGATGTGGGCATTCCGAGAAATGGCGGACGGAGGACCGTCAGGCCGGCGAATCACGAGTTGGGGCATTTTTGAGGAGTTACTGCCTGAGGACAAGACCAGTGCAACTTATATCTCTCCAAGAATACGATCACGTGTGCGCAATTGATGGGAAACCCGCGACCGGGCAAGGCGTACGATGGGCCACCAAGGGCAAAGTACGCGAAGATTTTACGTTCCAGCCGTAATATAATCTCTGGAGACGCCTCCGATCCCTTCTCTCGTCAAAACCCGTCCCGTAGCACCCCCAAGACCTGTACGGGTGCTGCGTCCGATCCAACCTTTTCGGGTTCCTCCAGCGATTCGGGTGTGTTGGGACACGTGGGGAGCCCTTCCAGCGAAATATCGGCAAACACGTATCTTTCCGCTTCACCCAGCTCAGGATTGTACCGAAGGAGCCCTCCCCCGAATTTCCAGCGGCGGAATGTGTCGCCGAGAGAAGGGCAATTTGGCGCGCCTTATAGAAGGGAAAGATCCCGTACCACTCCAACTCGGTGGCGGAAAGGTCGAAATTTGGGAAATCAACGCCTAGCTCGAGGTAGCCGGGATTTCCGATCATGGCCTCCTGCAAAGTGCAGAGGTTTTCGAAGAGGATGGTGCAGTCGAGTAGGGAAGAATCCTCGTGGAAGCCGTATAGGTCGACGAATCTTTCCGCCATTCCAAATAAGGCGGTCCCCTCGGACGGCACGAAAAACGCGGGCTCCTCTCCTTCTCCGTATTTCCCATATGTTACGCTGCCTTGCCCAGGGCCACCATGTTCTTCAACAATACGCTGACAGCATCCCGAATTAGCCCCACGGTTGCTTCAGGAGTCTCGGCGACGGGAGCGGCACGGGTAGCGCGATGAAGCTGCTGTGCTAGGTGGCGTGAACGGTGGATCCACAAAATGACCAACTCTTCCTTTGAAAAGCGTCTGGCGGTGGAGTGACGTCTAGGGCGATGAAGCATGCGCTGGTGAGGATGGACGAAAATTATGCGCTCTTACGCACCAAGGATCGCCTTTATATACCCAGGCCTGTGGACGACCACGTAGGCATCCGAAGAATCGACACGGACGCGCTATGCTCCAGAAATTATGAAGACTTATGCGGGAGCTCCTCCCATTATGTTGATTTGACATCGAAGGCCGATTAGAAACAACCACGAAATCGATAAATCAAGCATCAAGGACATGCGAAAGTACGAAACGGCTGGTACGCCCGTTCCACCGAAACACGAGATATGATGAAGGAAATATATGCCACGGCGAGGAGCCGCACTCGACTACACGAAAAACTGTCCGCTCGGGCTCTGTCCGTAACCCGCTTCCGCCTGTTCAACGGCCTTTTCCAGACCACGGCCGACCCCTTGGCTGGCCTCGATCTCGTCCTGAAGCAAGGCATTCTCACAGGTCCAGGCGTCGTTCAGCTCTAAAATGCAGAGGTGGTTAATCCTGTCGCGGGTCCACAAAGGGACATGAGGGAGGGACGCGATCTCGACCGACAAGGGGACGTCTGTGCGCGATGCTGAAGTGCGAGTCCGATCCGCGAACGAGAGAGCGGAGGAAATCCGACCTAGGAACGCGTCACAACATTCCTGCGAATAACCGTACGTTGGTTGCCCAATCATGTAATGGAAGGTCCGCGCCATGGTCAAGGACCAAATCACCGAGGGATCAAGGAATGGTGCCCCGATGTTCGATTTGGCATACTCCAAGGCGGCGCTATAAAGAAAAGCCTTAAAGAAATCAGCATCCGTGTGCTGCGCTCGACGCGCACTCACCACCTTTTCCAGATATGCGCCCACATACGGACAAAGGAACTCGGCCCGACCTTCGGGGAGATCGCCAGGCACCGTTACTGCCGAAGGAATACATCCGCGGATGAGTTCGCAGAAAGGGCGGAGGTGTTCTCGCACGTATTCAACGTGCGCGAATTTCGTGGAAGCCAACTGAAAGGTCTCGACGTGGACGCTGCAATACGAGTCCATGCGCGCTATGACCAGGTGGTGAATTGGGACGACTTCGGCGACGGTACGAGGAGGAGGAACAGAAAATATGACATGGCAAATTCGACAAGGGGCAATGAGTATTGGCTGGCAAACGCTACAAGACGAGGGCCAATTTATACGGTCTCCATAGCCTCTACCTCCCCTTCCTCGATCACGCCCGGCAAACCATAGAACGGATTTTCGCCCTTGAGGGTGGACGTACGCTGGGTCCGGGTACCCTCATCATCCTTCTCGACTATGCGATCCACCGCGTGTTGGCGAAGGCGCTCGGAATATTGCAGGAGGGAGGCGATCTTGCCCCTCAATATCACCCGAAGGAGTTGATTATCGTCGCCTTCGAACCCGTAAACAGAGTCCGCTCGCATAACGACCTGCAGCCAAGCTACGCGCGGCGTCGGGATGCGTTTGGCCTCTGCCAGGTCATGATGGCGAATCACATAGTCGGACAAGCGACCCTATGGACGCACAGATGTTAAAAGATTGTTTCGGACCAGGGGCCCGAGACTCACTGCCATCTCCAAATAATCGCGAACGCGCTGACGCATCACACGCTTTTCCCCCTTCGTCTTGGTCTCTGGAGACCAAGTAAAATCCTCGCGAATGCGAAGGAAGAACTGGTAAAGAGGCTCGAGGATTTCCCGGCTGACTCGCGCCATGAAAGGATGATGGGCGAAGTCCACCATTTGCCCGACGGTGGGGAAGTCGCAATTGAGGAACTCGTCGCGGACGCGGACGCCGGTTTTGGGTGCAGAGGGAGGCATGCGATTCAGAGGACGAAACTTCAAGGGTTACCCTTAGGCCAACACTCAAGATGCCTTATATACCGGCGACCGGACGCCACGAGCGATCAAGGCTGAACTACCCGGCTACCATATACGGACTCCCTCGCCTATCACATCAGATATCTCTTCCCGATTTGGCCACTTCTACGATCGTTGTTCTAAATTTGGACTAACGATCAAAAAGCAGCGCGCGGACGGAACGTACGGACGCACCAGGAAGAAAATATCGCCTCATTCCTCCGGAACCAGATCGATCTCGTAGAACAGCTCCCGCAATTGGCCGTTCCGGTGGAACTGCGGGTACTCGGTGTCCGTATGATCCTGGCGAGCGGCGGCCATCGCCGTAGCGCGAAATTCCTGCAGAATAGGCGAGCAAATCAAGAGGGCCTGTCGGTCCCGACCCTCCGCGTCGCACAGACGGCCCAGAAGGACCATAATAATTGACATCATGTTCGCGGCACAACCAGGGACGCGGTAATTTTCGAGGCTGAGGCCGGGGGTATCCTGGAGGAGGAGAGCAACGATGGGGCGCTATCGACGAGCCCACGGTACACGCGCACGTGGGACAAGAAACGCTGCCAAGAAAATATCAATCAGAATTATGAAGCGAGGAAGATCTATGCACAAGTTATGCCAGACATATGAAATTAACACACAACGGTACCCGCGAGGCGCAGAGCAAGGAGGCGGAGTTCTTCCTTTTCGGAAGAGGAATATCGGCGGGAGGTCCCTGAAGTCCGCCCTCGCCTACGGCGCATCGTTGCAGAAAATATACTGCGGGACGGACCCGAGCCTGGAGGAAGACGTCGATGGAAGTATCGGGTTCCCAATGCGGATCCGATAATTCCTCCACGGAGAGGAGGAGCCTTTCCAGATAATGGCGGTAATTCGCGAGCCACGCCCGCGGGGGCATAATTTGCAAGGACGAAAAGGGAGGCGATCGGGGTGGCTGCAGAGACCCCCATTTATGGACGACGGAAGAAAATCGACCATCAGCTCAGATCAAAACGAATTTCACCCCTTACGACTGGTCGCACCCAGCGCCCGCTCCCTTATTATGCTTGCCCCTCGCCGAAAACGCTTTCCTGGGTTCCTTGCGAGGCGATAGACACCAAAAACAATATTATTGGGCGAAGGAAGCAGGAGAAACATTCGTAGGAAATCGAGGGCCAGATCGAAACGGACTTCGTCCCTTGTGGTCGTTCGTACCCGTCGTACGCTCCCTTATTTCGCTTGCCCCTCGCCAGAAACACCTTCCCGGACTCCTTGTGAGGCGATAGACACCAGACACGATATAATTGGGCGGAGGATACAGGAGAAATAATCGAAGAAAACTACTCGGAGGCGCTGCTCGCGGGAGGGGTCATCAGGCCAGGCATGGACCCGTACGAGGCCTCGCTCAACGCCCTCTCCTCTTCCTTCACGAAGAAGTCATCCGGAGGACCTTGTGTCTCACCCATCCTCGCCGCCAGGACCCGCATACTGCGACGCGTCGCCGTCTTCTTTATCACACTCTCGACGGCCTGGAGCGTGGCCTTGAACCCTGCCGCTCGCACCGCTTCTCCAGCAGCAAGGGAGTCGGACGACCGCGATGGAATTCCCGGCGGCACCGTATCGCACGAGACTGGAGTATGCGCGGTGTGCCCGCACGAATGTCTCCTCGCAGTCGCCCCTATTCCAATCTCGCGCCAACGGCGATAATCTCGTTGTACTTGAAGGTGTCGGCCAACGAGTCATCTGTGGCGATGGTGCGAAAATCGGTCGGACGGCCTCGATACGCGAAATTCGCTGAGATCCAGTGGTTGGCGTCGTACTCAGGAAAATCGAGATGAGCTTCGTCCCCGCTCTTCTTCTTCGCAAGGAACGTCGACAGCGCGGCACCGAGCAGGAAGCCTGCCTGCGCATGGGCAATTTGACCGTCCGTGGTTTCTTCGGACCCTCGCCAATATTCACGACCGGCTTGTCTTCCCCAACGAATCCCACGACGACCAGAAGTACCTGTATGATATGGAACATCCACGCAGCCTCCGAGGGAATCGCGGGCGGCTCGTACGAGATACGGAACTCGTTCTGACGAATCTGCGCTGCGAAGAACTGGCCCATATCAGTGGACGGACGCGGCTTGCGAGGGACGAAACTCACCATATGGCGGACAATATCCCCACACGGTAGCGCAATTCGTCGCGCTGAGGAGTCGTCAGGGACTTCACGGTGTCCGTGGCGTATGCGTCGGGGAAAACGGCCATCATGACCAAGAAGACTTTGAAGCGAAGGTTAGACTGGAGGAAGGCCGGGAGTCCTCCATCGGGAATGAAGAAACGGTTCGACGGCCATTGCACGTTGGTATCGAGGAAGCGCTGAGTCGCAGAGGCATCCATGATAGGAGAAAGGAAAGGATTATTGGGACGAAGAAATTCGGCAGGCGCCTTTTATGGATTCGTTGACCGGTACCCGGTCAACAGTAAAGCTCTATGGGAGGTGTGAGGCTGGTGCTTGTGCTACGCCCTGCACACCGCCTCACGGCCCCTTCAACCGAGCCCTGGACGAGAACGTACGAGGTGCCCGTTCATCCAAATCGGGAATCAAAGTTACCAAATCCGGATTCTCATCAAACGCACGCAGCCTACGGTCCCCATCCAACCTTCCACATTGCTCGTACCACCCGCCCGACCCTCGATGGACGCCCCCATCCCCGAACTCCACCCTTGCACGACTCGCACCTCACTTACGAGCACGGCACCATGCGCTACGGCCCACGAGAGTGGTACGAACCAGCCAATAGCGGGCATCCTGGGCTTGGTATCCTCTTCCCACACCCTAGAAGTCACCAACACTCGAACGCAAGCCTCGTCCGATCCAGTTTCCGTCCTTCCAAACCACTCGAAACCTACTCAGATGCGTCCGGACGCGTCTTCCGACCAATAACTGACCTTTTATGGCCCAGGAATCCGCTCTGCCATGGAACGGGTCCTGCGCCCGTACCAATTTGCATCGTACACTCGCCCGTTCGCGGAAACGAACCCCAAAATACGAACGTAAGCCTCGCCCGCGGCCCCAAATATTGAACGCACCCTACGTACGTTCCTGCGCGAGCACCCTCAAACGGAACCGAACGAGTGGGCATCAAGGGGACGGTCGAGAGGCGAAAAGGTATAAAAGGATAGCAGAAAAGGGTGTTGTAGTCAGTCAATTTTCGGAGCTTAGTTCTCCCCCACCACCTGTACCCCCACCTGTGCAACTAAGTCTCGCTCACACCGAGTTGACCACATCCTCACTTGCCTCTAGCAGGGCATTTCACTCTCACACCTCCTTTCGCAAGGTCCCAACTCATCGGACCCCAAGTCATATCATCGGGCTTCCCCGTAATAGGATCACCAACTTCGCGAGCTTCACGCTTTGTAGAAGTCGGCCTGGGCGAAGCCATATTGGTTTAAATCGTTGTCTGCCACCCAGCGTCACGACCAGACGTCCCATACGTTCGACTGACCAGCACCAGCCGGCGTCGCTGTCACTTGCTTTATAACCGTAAAACGTTGTATTAAGCCTTCCACCTTCGTTGGGAACATCGGGGAAACACGAGGGAAGGATTGCAGCATAGGCATCGGATTTTACAGGAAACAACGCGTCGTTCGCTCGAGCTTGTGACCTGGGACAGGTAACTATCACCCCCACACCCATTTACGGCTAACAGCAGGTACCCCCAACACGAAACCACGGAACGGACGCCTCGTGCGATCCCGTGCAACACCCTCATTCGGACAACGCACACGTCCCAATCCTACATCCCCACTATCCTCCGACGTTAATTAACCCCTAGAGGCTGAACGGGCTGTCTATTTGATAAAACATATTCTCATAGCGGCACCGCGGTCCTTATCACAGCGGGATGGTGGGGGTAGGCAGCCGGGTCAGGGTTTAGTAGGGGAGGGGACCCGGAGCCCGCATAGGCGGCCGGTGGCACGGTTGGGGCGTCGACGGGAGCGTTCCCTGCACTGCAGTCGGCAAAGGCGGCGTGTTCGGGGACGCGAGACGGGTCAGGGATTAGTGGGGGAGGGGATTGCGAGGTCGCATCGGCGGCCCGTGGTACCGTAACGGGACTGAAGGCGGGCATCGGGGCAGGGCGGCGAAGGGAAAGCAGCAAAGAGCCTGTGGAATATACACCGGTCAACAAGGACGTGCGAAAAGCCGAGAAGCCGAGGACGTGTGGCTGTGAAACATTATGTTGATGGACGGATTGGGGGCCCGAAACGGTTTTTCTATCAAAGGCAACCAAAATGCGCATTAAACAGCTGAATTGGGCGACCAGATAAATACAATACAACAAGGATATAGAGGTTTCCCGATGGTTTCCGGGTACGTATCCAAAAGGGGAGAGTGGAGCCTACAATGCATTAAAGACACACATCAGCTGGCCTACAGGGCAGTGCCCATAATCCAATGTACCCCCCTGCTGGGGCAGGGTACATTACATTAAAGGTACAGCTGCACCTCGGAACTGCGGATATTCTGTGTCCGTATGATCGAGACGGGCGGCGGCCACGGCAGTGGCGCGGAATTCCTGGAGAATGGGCGAACAAATGGAGAGGGCTTGCCGGTCGCGGTCCTCCACGTCGCACAGTCGGCCCAGGAGCACCATGATAATCGACATCATATTTGCAGCACAGCCGGGGACGCAGTAATTTTCCAGGCTGATGCCAGGAGCGTCCTGAAGCAGGAGGGGCAACGTCGGCGCGGTATCAACGAGTCCACGATACACGTGCACGCGGGACAAGAAACACTGCCAAGGAAATATCAATCAGAAAAATTAAACGAAGAAGATCTATGCACAAGTTATGCCGAACATATGAAATTTACGCACAACGGTGCCCACCAGGCGCAGTGCAAGGAGTCGGAGTTCTTCCTTTTCGGAGGATGGAATGTCAACGAGAGGACCCTGAAGTCCGCCCTCACCAACGGCGCATCGTTGAAGAAAATACACAGCGGGACGAACTCGAGCCTGAAGAAAGACGTCAATGGAAGTATCAGGTTCCCAGTGCGGATCGGATAATTCCTCCATGGAAAGGAGGAGCCTTTCAAGATAATGGCGGTAATTCGCGAGCCACGCCCGCGGGGGCATAATTTGCAAAGGACGAAAGGAGGAGACGATCGGGATGGCTGCAGAGGCCCCCATTTATGGACGACGGAAGAAAATCGACCATCAGCTCAGATCAAAACGAATTTCACCCCTTGCGACTGGTTGTACCCCCCGCCCGCTCCCTTATTTCGCTTGCCCCTCGCCGAAAACGCTCTCCTGGATTCCTTGCGAGGCGATAGACACCGAAATCAATATTATTGGAGGGAGGAGACAGGAGAAATACTCGAAGGAAAACACATCGGTCAGATCGAAGCGAACTTCATGCCTTGTGGTCGTTCGTACTCGCCGTACGCTCCCTTATTTCGCTTGCCCCTCGCCAGAAACACCTTCCCGGACACCTTGCGAGGCGATAGACACCAAACACGATATAATTGGGCGGAGGACACAGGGGAAATAATCGAAGGAAATTACTCGGAGGCGCTGCTCGAGGGAGGAGTCACCAACCCGGGCATCGAACCGTACGAAACCTCGCTCAATGCCCTCTCCTCTTCCTTCACAAAGAAATCGTCTGGAGGACCCTGCGTCTCGCCCATCCTCGCCGCCAGGACGCGCATACTGCGACGAGTCACCATCTTCTTTATCACGCTCTCGACGGCTTGGAGCGTGGCCTTGAACCCCGCCGCCCGTACTGCGTCCCCAGCAGCAAGGGAATCGGACGACCGCGATGGAATTCCCAGGGGCGTCGCCTCACACGAGACAGGAGTGTGCACGGTGTGTCCACATGAATGGTTCCTTGCCGTCACCCCTATTCCAATCTCGTGCCAGCGAGCGATAATCTCGTTGTACTTGAAGGTGTCGGGCAACGAGTCGTCTGTGGCGATGGGACGGAAGTCAGTCGGACGTCCCCGATACGCGAAGTTGGCCGAGATCCAGTGGTTGGCGTCGTAATTGGGGAAATCCAGATGAGCTTCGTTCCCACTCTTCTTCTTCGCGAGGAACGTCGATAGAGCGGCACCAAGCAGGAAGCCTGCTTGCGCATGGGCAACATGACCGTCTGTGGTCTCCTCGGGACCTTCGCCAATATTCACGACCAGCTTGTCTTCCCCTACGAACCCCACGACGACCAGGAGCACCTGTATGACATGAAACATCCACGCAGCCTCCGACGGAATCACGGGCGGCTCGTACGAGATGCGAAATTCGTTCTGACGAATCTGCGCTGCGAAGAACTGGCCAATGTCAGTGGACGGACGCGGCTTACGAGGGACGGAACTCACCATATGACGAACGATATCCCACACACGGTAGCGCAGTTCGTCGCGCTGAGGAGTCGTCAGGGACTTCACCGTGTCCGTGGCGTACGCGTCAGGGAAAACGGCCATCATGACCAAGAAAACCTTGAAGCGCAAGTTGGACTGAAGGAAGGCGGGAAGTCCTCCATCGGGAATGAAGAAACGGTTCGACGGCCACTGCACGTTGGTATCCAGGAAGCGTTGAGTCGCAGAGGCATCCATGAGAGGAGAAGAGGAGAAATACTGGGCGATGAAATCTCGCGGAGGCGCCTTTTATGGATTCGTTGACCGGTACCCGGTCAACAGTAAAGCTTTGTGGGAGGTGTGAGGCTGGTGCTTGTGCTACGCCCTGCACACCGCCTCATGGCCCCTTCAACCGAGTCCTGGACAAGAACGTACGAGGCGCCCGTTCATCCAAATCGGGAATCGAAGTTACCAAATCCGGTTTCTCATCAAACGCACGCAGCTTACGCTCCCCATCCAACCCCCTGCACCGCACGTACCACCCGTCTGACCATGGTGTAACCGCCGTGGAACACCCTCACCGCCCGAATCCCCCTTCCACGAGTTCGTACCCCGCATACGGGCATAGCCCCACGCACTACGGCCCACGAGAATGGTACGGACCAACCAATAGCGGGCATCCTGGGCTCCGTATCCTCTTCCCACACCCGAGAAGTCACCAACACTCGAACGCAAGCCTCGTCCGTTCCAGTTTCCATCCTTTCAAACCGCTCGGGACCTACTCGGGTGCGTCCGGACGCGTCCTCCGACCAATAACTGACCTTCTATGGCCCAGGAGTCCGCTCTGCTATGGAACGGGTCCTGCGTCCGTACCGATTTGCGTCGTACACTCTGTCCGTTCATGGAAACGAACCCCAAAATCCGAACGTAAGCCTCGCCCGTGGCCCCAAATATTGAACGCACCCTACGTACGTTCCTGCGCAAGCACCCTCAAACGCGAAAGGGATGGAACCAAATGAGTGGGCATCAAGGGGACGGTCGAGAGGCGAAAAGGTATAAAAGGATAGCAGAAAAGGGCGTTGTAGTCAGTCAATTTTCGGAGCTCAGTTCTCCCCACCACCTGTACTCCCACCTGTGCAACTAAGCCTCGCTCACACCGAGTTGACCACATCCTCACTTGCCTCTAGCAAGGCATTTCACTCTCACACCTCCTTTCGCAAGGTCCCAACTCATCGGACCCCAAGTCATATCATCGGGCTTCCCCGTAATAGGATCACCAACTTCGCAAGCTTCACGCTTTGTAGAAGTCGGCCTGGGCAAAGCCATATTGGTTTAAACCGCCGTCTGCCACCCAGCGTCACGACCGGACGTCCCATATGTTCGACTGACCAGCACCAGCCGGCGTCGCTGTCACTTGCTTTATAACCGTAAAACGTTGTATTAAGCCTTCCACCTTCGTTGGGAACATCGGGGAAACACGAGGGAAGGATTGCAGCATAGGCATTGGATTTTAAAGGAAACAACGTGTTGTTCGCTCGAGCTTGTGACCTAGGACAGGTAACTATCACCCCCACACCCGTTTACAGCTAACAGCAGGTACCCCCAACACGAAACCACGGAACGGACGCCTCGTGCGATCCCGTGCAACACTCTCATTCGGACAACGCACAGGTCCCAATCCTACATCCCCACTATCCTCCAACGTTAATTAACCCCTAGAGGCTGAACGGGCTGTCTATTTGATAAAACATATTCTCATAGCGGCACCGCGGTCCTTATCACAACGGCTGGCCAGCCAAGCCGTGCCTTTAATCCAATGTACCCCCCTACCATGGCTGGGTACATTGCATTGTAGTTACAACTACTGGTGCCGACATCCTGCACGGTGCGTGCCCACCGCTCCCTCCCATCATCCGTTTGTGGTTTGTATACTCCCCAGAAATATAGTCCCGCGACAACACTGAGACAACCATTGGGCCCGGGGTTGTCGAGTCGGCCCCACGCGTCATCTTCGCCATACGTCGCATCCCCGCCCACGAGCCAATTCCCCTCCCGGTCTCGACGCCGCCACTCCGGCTGCAGGTAGTCCCACCACCGATACCATTGATCCACATATTTTTGAGAGTTCTTTATTGCGGGGTTCTTGGTCGTCTTTGTAGTGCGCCCACCCTTGATCCACTGATTGATTTGGATGGGTCGGTGCTCTGCAGCCATCACGCTGTACGCCTTCTCATCGAAGCCAAACACCGTTTCCAGCCTAACCAGGGCTGCCAGCACCGAAGTGAAGTGGCAACCTAGATTTTCCGTGCGAAACAGTGCCACAGAGTCCCGTAACCAGGAGGGCACGTGTTCCGGCATTACAATATCCACAGCAGGAAGAGGTGGGGTCGGGTGTGGCGCCGCCTCCTGTGTCACAGGCGGCGTGGGCGGGGTCGAGGGTGGGTGCGGTGCTGCCTCCTGCATCGCAGGCGGCGCGGTCAGGATCGGTGGGTGCGGCGGCGCCTCCTGCGTCACAGGTGGCGTGGGTATGACTTCCTGCGTCCCAGGAGGCGTGGGTGGGGCCGAGGGCAGGAGCGACACCGCCTCCTGTGTCACAGGTGGCGTGGGCGGGGTTGAGGACGGGTGCGGCGCTGTCTCCTGCATCACAGGCAGCGTGGGTGTGACTTCCTGCATCACAGGAGGTGTGGGCGGGGTCGAGAGCGGGGGCAGCAGTTCCTGCGGGGGAGCAGCAGGGGGCTGCTTTGGGTTGAGGCGGCGCGACTTGCACAGCGCTGCAGTGGGCTCAGCATCGCCAGCAGGCACGCTACGCTTCTTCGGGTCCTTCTTCTGCAGTAACCCTATATCTGCGAGTGTCCCTTGTATGTCGTCCCGAAGTGGCTGTAGGAGTATTTTGTTTCGAGCTATGTTCCAGTCGCGCATGTGGGCGTACGAGAGACCCGCCGGTGCGGTCATCTGCACTGTAACCGTCTTCCTGGTGAGGGTCTTCTCGATTATCTCTTGAATGGTGAGCCCCCTGATATCAATGTCATTGTTGGACGGGGGAGGGAGGGAAGGGGAGGGAGCGCCCGCATCGCCTTCGGCTACGGTCTGGACGGTAGTTAACTTAGTTGGGGGAGTCGTCTTCGGGGTTTTCTTGATGACTTTCTTCTTCACCGGTGCAGATGTCTTCTTCTTCGCCTCACGCTTTCTTTTCTTCTTCACCGGGGCATCGGAATCGTCAGAATCGTTGTTTGAGTCAGAAGACGATGACGACTCTGAGTCGTTGCTCCCAAAGTTGTCATCCTTGTCGTCGTCATCGTTGTCGTCTATCTGATACTTTATGCCCGCCAACACGTCCGGCAGCGCCGCCTCCACCATATCCTGCTGAGCTGAAGAGAAATAAGATACCAAACTAAATCCCGCGGTCAAATACTAACTGAAAGCCTACCCAGGTATTCCTTCATCAGAGCGGTTACTTGGTCCCAATGCTCTCCCGCCCATTGCGGCATGTGTTGCCCACTGTGCGTCTTATTACGCCCGTACGAAACACTTAAACCGCCTGTCAGCGGCTAGATTATCGTTTGAGCAAGTGTACTTACAAGACGGTCCTCAAATCGCCGCCATATTTTGGAATCGGTCCACCAAGTAGCACAACTGCATGCAGTCCTGTGCGCTCGAGAATACCCTGTAGGATGGGCCCGAGGAAGTTCCCTACTCCGTCGATACACCTTGCTCGACTCAGTACATGTTAAATCAAATGTATTTGCCACTCACTTTTGCCGTGCCTCGGGGGACCTCGAGGGCGGGTTCGTGAGCGCTTCTTCATACGCTTTCCGCACCTCCTCAGCCTCCTGCTTTGCTCGCTCGCGATATCCTTCGCGCTCCTCCTCCGAAAGCTCAGCAAACATGGCTCGAGCTACCTTGGCACAGAACGGGCCAGTGGGATCCTTGGTAGTCTGTATGTTGCTTCCGTCCGATATTTTTGCTGCCCAACGCTCGGCCACCTCAGGTGTGATGTGTGATGAATACGCTTCCTTCATGTATTGCTGATACGCCTGGCGCGCCTTGGGCGGGGCCTTCATCCCACAGAGCTTAGTGAGCAGAATAGCCCAAGGATCTTTGCGAGCATCGAGTTTTGGACGCAGTTGTTTGCACAGCCGGTGAGCACGATACTTGAGCCATCTTCAGATGTGCTGTGAGAGGAAATGTGTCAGTGTCACGACCACGTGCTCCATGTCACTCATCACTTACCGCGTTGAGTATTACAACTCGCTCACATTTTAGTTTCGTCTCTTCTTCGTCGAGCGTCTCAATCACCAATGGCGCCTTTGGATCGTATTCAGGTAAGGGTAAATCTGGCTCCACGTGGTCCTCGAGGCGCCAGCTGAAGCGGGCATGAAATTCGTTGCAGACCGCCTGCAGGTAGTTCCGTTCGTCACGCCAAGAGCGCTCAAGTGCGTCTGTGTATAGCTTGATGTGCGGGGTCAAGACAGTTTCGCGTATGCCGTCTGCCCACAACCGTAGGTTCCTTCGCTTTTCTTTCGCAACACGCTTTCGAGACTTCTTCGTCATCTACCCGCACCGCGTCAGCGTCTGGTGTACAACAAAAATTTTGCACCTACTGGTCCACGAAAACTTTCACCTTTATCAATCTAGTTCCTAGAAGACCACAAGAGGAGGAGGAATCCAAGAAACCGGTGCGTTGATGGTCAAACAAACCAAACACGCCTCTGATTCAATTGCCCCCCTCAGGACTTGCACGACTTCTACTTGCGGATACAGTATCCGCATTCACTGGCTTCTCACCACATGCTCGCATCAGCTCCAATAAAGGACTTCTCACCACATGCTCGCATCAGCTCCAAGAAAGGACTTCGTGGCCTCACGCCCTACTTATAAAGATGAGCGACAATTTGCCCTCCTCACCCCCAGTTTCCCTTCTTTGTATTCCAAACCTCCTACTCCTCTCCAGTTTTTACCATGACCAACTACGGATACTCCGCTCCCGCAGCTCCTTCTGTTGCGGGAGCGGGCGTTCCTGCCGCCGTCGTCCAGCAGAGTATGTCGCGCGTCTCCGTATACTTTCCCTTCACTCACCTGGTGTGCGCAGTCAACGCAGCTCTCGCTGCGCTGACCACAGCGGTCGATGCATTGAATCTTAGCGCCTCCACCCTCGTCACGACCTCCATGAATGACAGTATGTCCTCGAGCGGCCCTACTTTCGTACTAATTCTCCTTCAGTGGCCACCGCCCTTGATGGGGTCTCCGTCTCCGCCGATGCCATGCAGCAAGCGCATGCTGATGTCTACACTTCGTTCAATGTGCTTCTTTCCATGGCGCCCTCGGTGTTGTTCGTCGCCACTGGTATGTCCCTTGCCATTTGCCTATTTATTCACTTCACTCACACCCTCGCAGTGCAAGCTGCAGCGTCCGCCCCCACCAACGCCCCTGCGCAGCAGTTCACTCGCACCGGGGCCCCTGGACCGCTGGGCTCCTCTACAGCGTCATTCCCGCTGCTCCTCTCAACACTGTTCCCGACAACGGAGGGAAGTGGTTCGCAATCACTCGTGGAAAATACATTGGCCTCACCCAGAACTCGGTGATCTCGCTCAACACCGTGACCAGGGTCTCCACTGGATTGTCCGAGAAGTTTGGGAGCCAGGCCGACACGCTCAACCACTTCAACGGGGTGCACCTTACCAGCTCTTTGGCGGTCGTCCTTTGAGAGCACTTGGCAAGTCCTTTCCCTGTTCTGTTTGATGTATCATTGTTAATTACATGTCCTAGTTCCCGCGCCCCCCCCCTCCACAATATTTTCCGGCTCGCGTAGTGTTTCATATGTAGTTGTCGCGTAGCTCAGTTCAATGCATCGTTGTTCCATTGACCATAAAAGTCCCATAACGTAATGAGCTCGGCTATCGGATCGAGATTTCACTAAATCTTCCTCCATTCGACGATGATCTGCTTTCGCCTCTTTGATAATTTCTGTGCGACCACCTGCGACCACTCGAGCCTTCAATAAGTAACCATGTTTCTCCCACTTCTGGGCAACGTCCCCCATGCCTCGAAATCCCGATTCACCTTCGCCCCCTCCGTATGAAGTCAATGACCTGGACCAACTACTCGCCGGTCTAAGCATCGCTGAATCGACACCCCCGCCAACCGACATTACAACTCTGCCCCATCAAAGTGCCGCCCACCCTTCCCCACTATACAGCTACTCTACCCCCACTCAAACTGGTTTTACTTCATCGTGGTGCGGTATCTCATCGTCGTGCATTCACCCGCTCCTCACATCAAGTCTCAGGGCAGAAGCTTCTGCCTTGACTCAAGGTGTTTCAGGCGCCACTCCGCGCCGCCTCACCCCGAAAGGCAAAAAAAAAACCCAATTTCCAAGCCTATGCTGTCTTTTGTGGTCGTCAGATCGGCACATTTCGTGATTGGTACTGTATAACGTACCTTCTTCGATTTCTACTCATTTTTTTTTGGCGCAGGCACACTGAAGTCAAACCACTTGTGTCTCGTTTGTCCAACGGTATCTATAAAGGCTACAGCACCTTCGAGCTCGTGCAGGCTGCCTTCAAATACGCCCGGGAACGAGGTTGGACTCGCACTATTTCGTCTACAGCCATACAATCGACCCCGTTGTCGACGCCCACACCCCTCACTCGCCAACAACTCCCTACCCCCGTTGAGGTCAGCGATGGTATCAATCCTCTCCATGGGGACGCGCTAGACGCTAACTGGCATGTGGTATATATCGGCATCACTCCCGGGGTATACCAATCCAGGTACGAATTCCCTTACCTTCTCTCACAACTGAATCACTAATTACTTTCTATAGCTTGGAATGTACGCTCAATACCCGCAGATTGAGCTGCGCCGCGTATGACTCGTGTACAAGCAAAGAGGCAATCACGCGTTTCGAAAATGCAGTTGCCCGCGGACGCATCAAAAATGTCTATCACACCTACTCATAGCCAGTTCACTGTCCGGATGATATATTATTATTGATTTTTGTGCTCATTCTGAGCAATCAAATTTTTCCGTCAGTCAAATCGAAATATACTACAAGACAACAATACAATAACACGGCCACACATGCATTGCCTGAGTGGTCTTTCCACTGCGAGCATAAGTAATTAAGGCAAGGTCCAGTTTTGTTTTTCTGAGCTCGAAGTTGCCGCTGTCCACCGTTGCCATCATCTCACGCATCACTCCCTCGCCACATTCCATATCCGCTCTTTTGATGTCCTCAACCACCTCAAGCCCCGACTCGCCCCCAGCACTCCCACTACTGGTTACTCAGTACGAGCTCCTGTACGTTCCCAATGCTCTACTCCCACGGCGTTGCTCAGGACCCCTTAGACAGCTAAAGCGGGAGGAGGCACGGGCCAAAACGCGAGCGCGAACGGCTGAGTGCGTCCCCATTGCATCCTAATCCTGTCGCTCGCTCACCCATCGCAGCTTTTGTTGTCGCTTAAAGCAGCTGCCTGCCGAGCAGCAGGAACCGTTCAAGGCTCGTGCGTGCCACGCGTGCGCACGGTACTGAGCCAAGTAACTTGACTCCTCACCTCTTCCCGAACGCACTAAAACTCGTGTCTTTTTCCACAGACAACGTCTGCAGAACACCCGCAATAATAAGATGTACGTCAAATGCCGCCTCCTCGTGTCTCTCGCGCTAATTCCTCATGATTGAAGGGAGTATCACAATATGACCCCTCAAGATTATACTTTCTGCGATATAACGATGTGTTTGACTGTCAGGAGGAAGTCCAAGAAGCGACAAGATGCAGGGCGATCCCATACCGTTCCCCAGGTCTGACGTAGACACTTCATTTGTGCTTTAGTCGTTGCTTTGCTACTTGCTGTGTTGCGGGTCGATATGCCGCGAAATGTATTCATTCTTTTCAAAAATCGCTACGCCTACATACACTCAGAAACCCGCCTCAATCTCTTTGGCATACTTGAGATGAAATGTTTTCCAATCCTTCCTATCTTTGGTCTCATTCTTATGCATACGCTGACATTCAGTTTGCTCGCACCCGCATATCCCAGGGGGAAGGTCCACGTCTGAGTCTTCCCCGTTGTCTTCTTCAAAGCCGCACCAACGTAGAGCCCGACATCGCTTCTGGTTCTCTGTGAGTACCTCGTGCGGATTGAAACGCGGCTTCCGGGGGAGGGAAGAGAGCCCTGGTCTGCGCGGGGGCGGGCGTCCTTCGTGGCGCCTCTGGGTTTTGACGAGGTGAGGATGGTCTTGCTTCTCATCAAAGGCTTCGGCTCCATGGGCGCTGATGTACAACCTGAGGAGCAGCGGATGAGGGAAACGGTGAAGTGGAGAGGTGAGATGATCACGCACTTTGCTCGCCATAGCTTGTCTGCTTCACGAATCTTATCCCTATGCCTGTCGAGGGGCGAACCATAGGTTGCTTGCGAGGGACAGCGAATGACAGAGACCTACGTCTCTCGGTATTTAGCGCCACTGGCGCAGGCGCGCAGACGCAACTCGGATACACCGCCCGTGGAGGTCGTCACGTCAGACGTGCGAGATCTATACCTGCCAGGATATGGTTGATGAGCAATATGTAGTAGTTGAGATTTGTATATTTGCCACGCACAATTTCATCCGCACCTGCGCGGCCAAACAGAGTGAATCACGATTCCTGTAATAGACAATGATGAGAGCTAAGATTACTGAACAGATGGGCTTCAGAGCCTACTTAGCGGCGTATCACTGCAGTGACTCTTTGCGGTTGCTGGCTTTAGTCTCGGCATCAAGCGGAGGTTGGCCGGGGGGCATAATGGTGCACCAAAGTACAGGTCAGAGTAGAAAGATGCTAAAGAGGTTTCTCGATCTGGATAGAATTTGATTCCTGGCGGTGAGTAGCGTTGGGCACAGGTACGGGTCCGGGTCTGAAAGTCTCCACCCGGACCCTTACCCGCGTAACCCATACCCTATGCGGGTAAGGGTATGAACCCGTACCCGATTTCATACGGGTACATGCGGGTTCACCTGCGGGTCTACAACCCGCACGGTTTTACCCGCGGTATCACTGGTAGCATCAATTTAAAAAATCAAGCCTGCTGAGGGACGACTGGAGGACTTTCAAGAAACATCTATTGCATTAATTGAATAGATAATAACCTGGTTTGAGCCCTTGCGGCATGCTGGTAGCAGGAGAAATAGGCACAGACTGCGAATCTGCAATTGATGGCGCTCCACAGCCACTGACGCAAAATATTAGTGAGAGAGAGGAGAGAAAGCATTTTGGAGCGGGGCTGCCTTCATATTTACACCGTATCCTCCTGTAAAATTAACCCGTAAATACCCTTAAATACCGCGGGTAGGGTCCGGGTCATCGAGGGTCTAACCTCCTCCCAACCCGTGACCCGGACCCGCCCGACCCGACCCGGAAACCCGCGGGTTTTACCCGTACCCGTGCCCAACACTAGCGGCGAGTTCACGATCGATTTACCCAACATATTCCTTCGCTCACCACAAAGATCTCAAAATTCATAAGAATAATAGGGCGCACTTATATGCATCCTGTTAGTCTCCCTTATTTTTCTTTCAATTTTAGAGCCCCGGAAACAGGGCATATATGCCTTTCTCGGGTTTCTTAATTTAAAAAAATCGTTGGATCGTCGTTATACAGTTGCGGCGGCATCATTTGCATTTCCTTTTTAGGAAAATACCATCAATTCTCACTTTATGCCATTCCTTGCTAGCTCTACAGCCAGAAAAAATTGGTGCAGAGATGCTGCATTGGAATAAATTGGAAGTACGGCACTTTTTCCCCCCCGAAAATAAGTTATTTCCTTTGATTGAGCAAAATTGGCAAGGGAATGTTTGGCAGAAAACTATGACTGACTCTGGGAATATACTGATTGTGAGTTATCAATGACTCTACAGCACTAATAGGCTCCCTTGTATGCTTCCCTTGCCTGTAGAGCTCACAGGCGGTGGAAAAGAGAGACAATTGATGGTATTTTCCTAAAAAGGAAATGCAAATGATGCCGCCGCAACTGTATGCTCACAAGACACCATTCCCAAAATTTGAGGTTGAGCAGCAGCCTGTGTCAGTGTGTATGAAAAGTCGACAGCGAAAACGAGTTCACGACTAATATCCCAAAACACCGTATTCAGTCACCTCAATTTTGTCCGGCGGGCGTACGTTTCTGTTCGCACACAGATGATATTGCATTGTAAACAGTAGAATATACACGAACAAAGACATTCCACTTCTAGCAATAACAAGTATGCAAGTGAGAAGTACATAGTCAAGACCTAAGGAGAGTCGAGAACGTTGGGATACTGACGGCGACGAGGATGGTTAGGGAAACGGAGACCATCCCAACTAAAGTTAACAATGCTCGGGTCAACAAAGTCGGGGTGGTCCAAGGCGATGGCGAGCTCGCGGTCCAGGTTCTCTTTTGGCGCGGCGGTTATGAGGGCTTCGCAAGTCGGGCACTTCCAGCTCTGCTCGAGCCACCTGCGAATGCACACATAACAATGCTCATGACCGCACCTGGATCTAGGGAGTCATTAGGCTCAGGGTATCGCGATACAGATATAATACTCACAAAACGGGGTGAGAATGGATATGAGAGCAGAGGCCGCATTGGTGGTCTGGATGTTCAGTGGTCGTGGCGTCCGGCGGACGTGCTTCCGTCGCGTAGAGATCAGCCTCCGTGAGCGGGGTCTCGCGTTGGGTGCGGAATCCCCTAAGCCACCTCACTCTGTTAGTGCCGACGACACCACGGGCACACGCTGAGGACGACAGTTCCGATTTCCTGCGCTGCGTCGGACAGCTGCCGGAGGCGCCAAAGGCCGCTGATAAGGAGGAGCATTGGCTGCATCCCGAGCGGCACGCAAGAACCGCTCTGAAGGCTGTCCACCATAGATGAGGAGCACGCAGCCTGTTTCCAAATCAGGGTGCGACAGTATAGAGATATAAGAGCTATATTTACCAGAGGGTGCTCTTTTCAGCTGAGGGCGAATAGGTGAGGCTAGGTCAAAAGAATCAGCTGAGTTGTCAGCATGGTCGGCACTTGCTCACCGAGAATACAGACGAAACGGCCCATCTCGTCAACAAGATAGGGATTTTGAAGCGAATTGGGCGGAGTAGGTGGAGTGTTCTCGTCAACGAGGCGCGGGTTTTGAAGTAAATTGGGTGGAGTCGCAGGTGGACCCCGTGCGGCGTTGGTGTTCGCACTGCTGCGAAGCACGTCCATTGGCGACAAATATAGGAAGCGGCTGAGAAGGTGGGCGGCATGAGGTTTGTAATGCGAAGAAAGGGAAGACGTACGTGATTGCAGAGTATGGAGACTTTTTTCTTGAAGTGTGATGGGGATCAGACTAAGACGAGCTGGGAGACAGGCTACTTATAGCCTCAGCTGCTAGATTGTCACATTGAATTTCAGACCCAGCCAGGCGACACAACGGCCGATGTAAACAAGGAAAGTAAAGGGAGGGAGAGAGAGTACGGGCAAGCACAGCCACATCGATTGCCTTAACGAGATCTACGTAATTTAGGTGCTTGTCATTTCGTACAAGTCGTTTTCGAATTCAGTGTCAAACTCTGCCAACGTCGCATACAGTCATGCTCCTTCCATCGCCCCCGTCTCCTCGCTTCCATGGTCGCGCCTTGTTCTTGCTGAGCAATGTCAAACTTGGAGGAAAATCTGTTCGCCACGTACTCGCACAGCGCGTTTTCGCAAGTCTGTGAGAGAATCATCTGGGACCTGGGGGATTCGACAGAGGTGAAAGAGTACGGCAACCACTTGGGCATGAGAAAGGTTGTGCCAACCGGGAAATTAATCACTTTTTTCTCAGTCCACAAAATGAGCTCGCCCTCCATCGTGGGGTCGTAATGTCCGAGTGAGGTCAACGCAGACATGCTGGGGATATACGCTGGCCCTTCTCTGTGAACGAAGCCTTTGGTGGAAAACTGGTAGTCGACTCGAGAAAACGCAGTTGGCTGGGGGGGCCCGTTCGCATTGGGGAAATGAAATGGTAGGTGCAATCGGGGGTCGTGCGCTAGGAGGGTGTCAATCATGGTGTTGGCTGTCGTCCATGCGCGAGGGGCAATCTTGCGTAACATGGCTATGCATTACCGCCCGCGTAAGCGTTTTTTCTGCTTCGGAAAAAAAGTGACTGACCATTCTGAAAGGATGTGATGGCTTGGATGGCCGGAGAGTGTCGCAGTGCAGCCAGCACAACATGCTCGGCGCATATCGGCTGATTTGTACGCATGTTCTGTGGGCGCTAATGTGCAAGCTGTAGGATACGGACCCAACATGAATAGCCCACTTACTGAACTCGCCACGCCGGTGCACTGCAGTCCAGCCGCAATCGCATCGGCCTTCGGATTTGCATCGTAGATTCGAAGGTACTCGCTCGCCTTCACCATATCCTGACCGGCCTCAATGATGAAGTGTTCCCAGATGTGGCCTTCCACTGGGCCACCGATGTACATGGCACCTAAGCGGTCTCGCAGGTCCACTAATGGTCCCAGCTGACTGTATTGTCAGGTACAAGTAAGTCGGTGGTCCACTGTGTGCGCTAATCCACTTACTCGTGCCATTTAATAAAGTCGAAATCTAAGGCTCTGAGGTGACCACGGCTGAACGAGTCAGGAAATGGTGTGAGATCCATTTCTACCAGGGGGGGGGGGGGGGGGGGCGAGTAAGTCTCAGATGCAGAATAGGTTGGTTGAGTTCCATCGGAGGCGCAGTGGAAATTTCGGGCACAGCAGGCATTTCGGAGTCAACGGAGTCCGGCTCAGCAGGCAGGTAATCAGGCAGGTAATCGGTGTCTGCGGAGTCTGTGTCTTCGGAGTCTGTGTCCGAGAACGATGTCGGTAAGCTGCATGAGGAGAACCCGGAAGAATGAGAAGACCTGTTGTCGTTGTCATCGTCGGCACTGTCGTCCGAGCCACCGCCGTCGCTATCCGTGTCCCAGAGGGTGATCCCGGCGACATTGCGAGCCTGCCTCGCCATCTGATACTCGGTCGCCAATACATCAGCTATGTCAAGTTCCAGATCGCAGACCCTGCCTCGTCGGGGGAGGCTGAAACTGCTCCAGCTTGGGACGAAGGTCATTTTTTCAGGAAGGAGTGGTCAGTGTCTGCTTTGTCTCAGTTTTGACGACGATAATATATTTTAGCTATGCAGGTTAAAGTCTACATTACTTAATTGACATGCGATAGTCTAAACACGGCAAGCCAGCAGATGCGAATATCTGGGGATTTCCGCTTAATTCCGCCACACCACATGCCGAAGCCAGGGGGAAGATTTTCCGATCGGTAGGCATGGAAGGCAAATGGAAGGGTATAAAAAGATGGTTGGTTTACTTGGATTGCTAGGCGCTGTCCGGCAGTAGCTTTTTGGGTTCCTTCCAAAATGTCAGGCACCAATACGTGTGAGTGGTTGGATTATAATTTTCAAAGAAAAAAAAAACTCGCCTCGTGGATTCAGGTCGCGCCGTTGTGATATTCATGCCTGTCTGGCGTCGGCCTTTACCCCCAACTCCATCTACTCTATGCGACATGCCCCCTCTGATTTTGTGGAATGAGGCCGATGGAGACGATTCGGACAAAGTTCCCGACTTAGTATCAGACTATCCAGAGGTGGACTTCAGCCCCACCATGTGAGTGGAACCGGATCTTTTTCGCCGTCACTTACTTGGCGTCTATGTAATAGGTGTCCTTTGACTCCTATCAAATTATTGGCAATTGACGCGAGTTTTAAGCCAAAGCCTAAGAGCGCTGAAGGGATTGCGGATTTGCAACGTGGGGAACGATTCGTTGATATCGACTTCAATTTTTTCAACGCCGACATGGAATATTCTTCAAGCTGCACGGAGGTGTGCCAGTGCCAATGCCACACAGTACGCGTCGTCTTCCCGTGTCTGATCGCACCAACTTGACTTATGATGGTACTTAACAGGGTGTTCAGGCGAAATTGTGAACCAGGGTCACTCGTGTATGTAGAAATGATTCACGATTCTGTGTACGCGAAATGGGAGCGAATCGGAAAATGAGAATTGCATTCAGTTGATCGTGAATCCATAAGTTACTTGTGCCGACAATGGGTTGAACGGGGAGTACTGGTCTTCCTAAAAGAGTAACCATATGTGAGTGCATCCGAATCAGAAAGAAGTTACCACATCATTCACGTCCGCTCAAGGCTGACGGGCGTAGAAAAAGAAAGCCATTTGCGCCGGAGCTAGTAGCGAGTTGGCCAGCCGCAATTTAATTCATCTCTTCTATGGACATTCTAAGGAGTCCTCGACATTCAGTGCTGGAAAAGAAAAGTGCACGCTGTCATGTCCAAAGAGGGAAACCATGTGGAGGAGTGTTGCCTGACCGGATAGAACCGGATAGAACCATGATCATCTCAGATGTACGGTGCCAAACTGAGAAGTTGATGGAGGAGTTCCTACGACTCGGGAAGCCAGAAGCTGATAGGAATCAGTGTTGATCCCGTCAAGGATGACCGCCACACAATGCTTCCATGGAGACAAGTGCTTCCGTGGACACAGGCGGTTCCGTGGAAGCAAAAAAAAGGTATTAATTAACATTCCTCAATGAAAAACTGTAGTGTTCGATGGGTAAGTAGCAAAAGAGGGGGAGTAATGCTAGAAAGAAAGAGGAAGCATGAGTGAACCACGCGACGGACGGAGATAAAGAAGAAGACCTAGACTCACCAAGATGATCCCTGATGATCCATTGGCTCGAGGAGGAGAATCAGATCGCGCTGTCAGGTCCAAAAAGAGAAACATATGCAGGAGTTCTTATGATTGACGGCAGTTGACGGCATCTGGGCTTGACGGGTAGAAGCTGATCTCTACACACTGTGAATGAACTGTTGAGAGTAAGAACGTGGTTCAGCAAGGACGGTGGTGTATATTTCATTGAAAAGGAAGGACAAGCATTGAAAGGGAGGGACAACAGCGTTCCTCAATGAAAAGCTGTCCGACGCGCAGCAACTGAGCAAAGAGAAACAGAGCCATGGGGCTAGAAAGAACCATGTGGAGAATCAGACAGCGCTGTTAAATTATGTCCAGAAAGAGAAATATGCGTAGGAGTTCGTTCCTACGATCAATGGCATTGCCGGGTGGAATCAGATTTGAGACACATTCGATAAACTGATCCATGACAACCCTGGCAAGTATTATTGTACGCACCCGAACTGCGCCGAATCAGAGGAGCGATATTAAGCAAGGGGGTGGTACATACAGCATAATCAAATGGGCTTTGTTGCAGTATTGGACGCACATCTAAGTAGAGGAAACAGAATTTCCTTGGGATTCAAAATTGACGCTCACATTTGTGAAATTTGTCCTTGTCTCTTCCACCTGCCCACCTCGCACCACCACCACACAATGGATATTGATAACGCCAGCGACGACGACCAGCCGCAGTGCGATTCCTCGAGCGACAACGAGAATAAAGCTCCCCTCCCGATCAGTCAAATCGACGCTGAGACTGACGAGCTTGCTCACTGTGATATGTGCCGTACTCAACTTGGACCGCGGGCAGCTGATATCGATACTCGCGCCTTCCGATGCTTCAATTGTGAGCTCAGTGTTCAGTGTGAGACGTGTTGCTCGCAGGCGCACCTTAATTTCGCCGGTCACACGGTCCAGGTATGTGAAAGAGTCGTATTGTCTGGCGGCATTTATTTTAATGTTGATTAGGAGTGGAGCAATATTTCGCGCGAATGGGGGGAGAGGCATGAGATGTGCGAGGTGCTGTCAATGCTGACAAAGATGTGCAGCGGATGCAACATCGAGTTGGCCGCGCGGGGCATGATGCCGGCGTTTGGGACGATTATGTGCACTGCCTGCAGCCCGAAGCTTTTTTGTCCTCGATGCTGCATGTCGGAGCACAAACGATCCCCCTTGCATCGTATCCGGGTATGCCATCGCCTTTGGTTTTAGGATTTAAACTGACTGCCATTTTCAGGTTTGGGAGCACGGTTGGATGCCGATGACTCTGGCGCAAGAGGGCACCTGGGACACCGAGGCGCATGCTGTCTGTGGCCGGTGGAGCCAGCCATCGGAATGACAGTAATCGACTGAGGCGGCGTCCAGACTGTTAATCTCAAGTACTGTGGGTGCGGGAATTTCGAGCCAGGTGCAGCAGGCGAATGGGATCAGATTGTGGCGAACGGATGGTTCAGAGCCGGCTTGGTTCATCCGAGGGTGTGTGCGACGTTCCAGGTGATGAGTTTGGCGGATGAAGCGAAGTACGCGCCCTAGCTAGTAGCTTGAAGTACGGATAGTTGTCGTTAGGATACAAGTCCAACTTGAAGCGTGATCAAGCACATGAGCGTGTTTCTTATGTAAGGCCAAAGTGACTCACGGCAAACTCACAGCTCCATTCAATTCGGTTGGCCTGGGACCACCCTGGTTGGGCTCGATAGCTCGACATCAATTTGGTGGCTTGGACCACCCCCCTGGTTAGGCTCGATATCTCGACATCACCCGGGTGATGTGCGCATGCGTGCGCATTCACCTGGGTGATGTCTCCTTCTCCTTCTCCTTATATACGCCTTTTATTCTTTCACTGGCTGCCAATTTTCTCTACATCGAAAATGGATCCTCCTACACTATCTTTTTCGAGCGGGCCGCACTGTCGAGTCGTTCATGGGAATGGACGGCGAGGGTATTGAAGACTCCACTCGCACTGGAGATCGAGGAATCTTTATTTCTAACGATGGTAAGAGGCGCTGCGAAACTCTTTGCGGAACATTATTTACAAGAAGCGCTGCATTATTTTTCGACCCGAAGCTGTGAACAACTCCCTAGCCCGAAGGATTCCAGTTCTGGATGGCGCCGAGCGAAGCGAGGATTTGCGCGCCACTTTGGACTCGATTTCCGCAGATGCTGGGACCGCGGGCTTTGGTTCACGCAAGACATATGATAGTTTGGTCAGTGCCGCATAAATATTGGGTCAAGACGGAGCTAACCATGAGCAGGACAACCCTATCGCAGAATTTGCGACGGTGCAACAAGATTTCCTCGACGAAATGCTCCGTCTGGCTGGCCTCGCAGATTTAATGGATGAGCCAAAGTGCGCGCTGTGCGATTCAAAGCTCGATGCGCAGGGTACCAGACTCAGTGAGGCTGCCTCCGCCACGAATACAGACGTCATTTTGATGTCACTGGCAGGCTTCGACTTGAAGCAGTTCACGATCTCCTATGATATCGCCTGTCGATGGGGGAATCAAGGTGATGAGTTTGGCGCATGAAGCGAAGTACGCGCCCTAGCTAGTAGCTTGAAGGACGGATAGTTGTCATTAGAATACAAGTCCCTTGAGCTTGAAGCGTGATCAAGCACGTGAGCGTGTTTCTTATGTAAGGCCAAATCAAAAGACGACTTTTACTTTCTACTCAATTTCTACTCCATTCAATTCGGTTGGCGGCGACCCCCTGGTTGGGCTTGATATCTCGACATCACCTGGGTGATGTGCGCATGCGTGCTCATTCACTTGGGTGATGTCTTTTTCTCCTTATATATGCCTTTTATTCTTTCACTGGCTGCCAATTTTCTGCTTCTGCATCAAAAATGGATCCTCCTACACTATCTTTTCGAGGGTGCCGCATTGTCGACTCGTTCATGGGAATGGATGGCGAGGGTATTGAAGACTCAACCCGCACCGGAGATCGTGGAATCTTTATTTCCAACGATGGTGAGAGGCGCTCCGAAACTTTGCGGAACGTTATTTACAAGAAACGTCGCATTCGTCTTTGACCAGAAGCTTTGAATGACTCCCTAGCCCAATGGATTCCGGTTCTGGATGACGCCGAGCTAAGCAAGGATTTGCGTGCCACTTTGGACTCGATTTCCTCAGATGCTGGGACTGCGGGCTCGGGTAAACACAAGACATACGATAGTTCGGTCAGTACCGCATAGATATTGGATGAGGATGGAGCTAACCATGAGCAGGACAACCCTATCGCAGAATTTGCGATGGTGCAACAAGATTTCCTCGATGAAATGCTCCGTCTAGCCGGCCTCGCAGATTCAATGGACGAGCCCAAGTGCGCGCTCTGCGATTCCAAGCTAGATGCACAGGGTACCGAACTCGGTGAGGCTGCCTCTGGCGCGGGCATCGACGTTCCTCTACCCAGCCAGTGGATCTTCCGCTGCCGCGATTGTGGCGAGTTCCTGCAGTGCAAGGACTGCTGCCTCGAGAGGCATTCAATGATGCCCCTCCATTTTCTCAAGGTATGGTGTAACTTCTCAATAGTTTCAAAATTGTTGCTGACTGCGCAGCAGGAATGGACAGGTAGCTTCTGGGCCGACCAGACACTCAACGGCCTGGGGCTCGTCTATCAGCTCGGTCACCAAGGGGGTCGATGTGTAGTACCGGATCCCACCATTCGTTCTATGGTCGTTTTGGATTCTACCGGTGTGCATCAGATCAAGTACAGGCGTTGCGGATGCGACCGCTCGGATACGTCGAATCCTGTGCGCTGTGGGGCTGGTGCTTGTGCTATGCCCTGCACACCGCCTCACGGCCCCTTCAACCGAGCCCTGGACGAGAACGTACGAGGCGCCCGTTCATCCAAATCGGGAATCAAAGTTACCAAATCCGGATTCTCATCAAACGCACGCAGCCTACAGTCCCCATCCAACCTCTCACATCGTTCGTACCGCCCGCCCGGCTAGTCATGACACTCGATGGACGCTCCCATTACCCGAACTCCGCCTTTGCACGACTCGCACCTCACGTACGAACGCGGCACCACGCGCTACGACCCACGAGAACGGTATGGACCAACCAATAGCAGGCATCCTGGGCTTCGTATCCTCTTCCCACACCCGAGAAGTCGTCAACACTCGAACGCAAGCCTCGTCCGATCCAGTTTCCATCCTTCCAAACCACTCGAAACCTACTCAG
Source organism: Mycena leptocephala (assembly GCA_029378395.1). Taxonomy (NCBI): domain Eukaryota; kingdom Fungi; phylum Basidiomycota; class Agaricomycetes; order Agaricales; family Mycenaceae; genus Mycena; species Mycena leptocephala. Next base: position 62,988 of record JARJLF010000223.1, read on the forward strand.
ATGCGTCCGGACGCGTCTTCTGACCAAAAACTGACCTTTTATGGTCCAGAAATCTGCTCTGCTATGGAACGGGTCCTGCGTCCGTACCAATTCGCGTCGCACGCTCCGTCCGTTCATGGAAATAAACCCCAAAATTCGAACGTAAGCCTCGTCCGTCGCCCCAAATACTGAACGCATGCCGTGTACGTTCCTGCGCAAGCACCCTCAAACGTGAAAGGGATGGAACCGAATGAGTGGGCATCAAGGGGACGGTCGAGAGGCGAAAAGGTATAAAAGGATAGCAGAAAAGGGTGTTGTAGTCAGTCAATTTTCGGAGCTTAGTTCTCCCCCACCACCTGTACCCCCACCTGTGCAACTAAGTCTCGCTCACACCGAGTTGACCACATCCTCACTTGCCTCTAGCAGGGCATTTCACTCTCACACCTCCTTTCGCAAGGTCCCAACTCATCGGACCCCAAGTCATATCATCGGGCTTCCCCGTAATAGGATCACCAACTTCGCGAGCTTCACGCTTTGTAGAAGTCGGCCTGGGCGAAGCCATATTGGTTTAAATCGCTGTCTGCCACCCAGCGTCACGACTGGACGTCCCATACGTTCGACTGACCAGCATCAGCCAGCGTTGCTGTCACTTGCTTTATAACCGTAAAACATTGTATTAAGCCTTCCACCTTCGTTGGGAACATTGGGGAAACACGAGGGAAGGATTGCAGCATAGGCATCGGATTTTACAGGAAACAACGCGTTGTTCGTTCGAGCTTGTGACCTAGGACAGGTAACTATCACCCCCACACCTGTTTACAGCTAACAGCAGGTACCCCCAACACGAAACCACGGAACGGACACCTCGTGCGATCCCGTGCAAACACTCTCATTCGGACAACGCACACGTCCCAATCCTACATCCCCACTATCCTCCAACGTTAATTAACCCCTAGAGGCCGAACGGGCTGTCTATTTGATAAAACATATTCTCATAGCAGCACCGTGGTCCTTATCACAGCGCGAGCTGCTCTGCAATGCCTGGTTCCCAGCCACCGTGACTGATCCTGACACATGTGCGACCTTCAAGTGTCTGGATACCTTTTGATACCTCAACGTCGTCGCCAACGTTAATGGGCAAGATTACGTCACTGCCCTGGAGCGTATGACTAACACGGTGGGATCAACAGGGATGAAGAAGATACCGGTATGTGCTGCGCACCAGAACCTCAGCCTGATTAATTCATTTCTGCTGACGATCATTAGGACTGTTACAAAGCCTTCTTACGAATGTTGTGCGAGTATGCATGGCTGCTGAGAGCCAAGCGCGCTGGCAGAGGGCATGATCCAGCGGGGCTTGCGGCAACCAAACAGGGTGAATGTGCCGTCGTCTGCTGGGCGTGCCCATATGATGGACACAATTTACCTGCCGACTGGCGCGAAGTTGATGCTAAATATGGGTGAGTGCTTAGATCCCGAGGATCGGCAACATACTAACGGGAAGATTCAGTTACCTGTACCGGCTCATACTGGCCATAGCCGCGAACTTCAAGTTGAAGAACTGCATGCGGACGAACGAACGCGACGACCCTTCTCTGGGTCCCGGCTGGGGGGCTTTCGTGGAGCCATCAAAGTACAAGGAACATCTTAAAAATTATATTGCGGAGAACGACGTGAGATCCAAGTATTCTGTTGGTGTATTGTCGTCTCATAAGTTTCTAGGTTAGCACCTGTATCGCGTTCACTGCTTTGACCCAAAAGGAAACTAGAAACACGTCCAGATTGCGGGTGTCAGGTGTTGGGGGGTGTGTGTGCGCACGCCATGAGTGTGTGCGGCCGAACAGATTGGGGGACCTGCAGAAAGGAGAAAGGTTCGTGTATGGCCTTGATTCAATGCTTGGCTGATGTCGCCAACAGATACGCGAATATGGACTTCATTTTGATGTCGTCGCTGGCGGGCTTCGACTTGGAGCAACTCACGATCTCCTATGACATCGCGTGTCAATGGCAGAAGAACCTCGCCAGCCGCATATGCAAATTACCGGCCGACATGCAACTCGACTTCGAATCATTTCTTTTCCAGTGCAGCCTACCAGTCTGGCACGCATCTTCTCACGAGACAGAGTGCACAAACCGTTATAGCTTGAGCTTCATACCGGGAGTGGGGAAGACTGACGGGGAGGGTATCGAGCGACTGTGGGCAGAGCTCAGCACATTTGCGTTCCACACCAAGAACATGGGTATCGGCCACCGCGCAGATACACTCAACGACAAGATCAATTATCACAATTTTATGAAAAATTTGGGTCAAGGTGAGTACGAACATTGGTACAGAGGATCTGCGCTGACTCTTTGACACAGCCGGCATTCTTCAGCGCAAGCTCATGGTAGCGATTGCGGAGCGCGAGAGGCAGATCGCCGCCTGGAAGGAAGTCAACAAAAGCATCCCTAGCAAAGTACGGACAACTTGGCAGGAGCGAATCGACGCGTTCCACAAGGACCAGACTAAGCCCAACCTGTACTTGCTCAGTGCCAAAGGTATGCCCGTTTCATGTGTAAACCGAGTAGGATACTGAATAATCCTCAGATGGGCCGACGGAGGCGGAGATCCGAGTCAGCTTGAAGAAAGACGAGGAGGACGCAGCAGCGAAGGGCATGGCACCTTTGCATGGAACGAGCGCGACGGTGTTCCTGACAGCAGGCCTTCAACTCGAGGATACACAGTGAGTGGTCTTCATTTTCTCCTGCAACGCAAAGATATTAACGGGCCCAAGGCGTCGAATCAAAGCCCAGATCTCGGGCTTGACTATCGTGACAGCGGATCGCGAGAGTAAGTTGCAGGAGCAGCGGTTGGCGCTGCAGGCCAAGCTTTGCCCGTTCTGCGTCCTGCAGCAGTCCATGCAGTAGAGAGGGAGGAACGCTCTCGGGTTCCCGAGGCGTTGCCGGTCAAGGCCAAGAACATCCGGTTATTCCTTCCCTCGGAGCTGACGGATACGGAGCGCGCGGCGGGGTGCCAGGAAGGGCTGGCGGAGATGGAAGCGAAGCTGCGCGAGGCACAGTGCAACAACACGCTCGTGAAACTGCGTGCAGGCCTTCACGCGAAACGCCATGTTATATATTGGAAATCTAGCAACATCACTGGGAAAAACGGGGCGACACAATCACAGACGTTGGTGGGGCAGATCAACGACCACATCAGTGCGACGGCAACGAAGTATCGAGAGGTGCGGCGGGCTCTCCTCAGTCTGAAGGGAGCTGACTACGCGCCGCATCTCCAGCCTCTCAAGGACACCGATCTCACTCTCGACAGCGACGTCAAGGACGATGAATCGGCGGCAAAGAAGAAATTGGCAATGATTTCTGCGGGGAAGGGCGCTCGGACTCCGCGTCATCTCGCGGGGACGTCCAGGACTGTCATGTCTTGGATTTGGTCCGCGAGCGGGGCGCTCGACGCTACCGAGGATGGGTTGCACAAATGTGAGTCAACTAAACCTGAAGCTACTTCTTTAACTGACAGAGAATGTCGTAGCATTGTCTGTGGAGTGGGTGCGAGCGAAGTCCCGCAAGAATAGGTGGGATGAAGAGGTTAATGTTCTGCGCGAGGAGATGCGGCGGGTGATGCGATATCTGGAGTGGGAGACTTGGAATTGGAACTCGCGGGCGGAAATCACCCGAGATGACCTTTCGCCGGCGACGCAAGCTGGACTCAAAGCCTACACGCTGCAGCAAGCGCATCTCCACGGGTCTCTCCGTACGTTCTACTTCAATGAACTCAGCGTACCCCTGGGAAAGGTGGCCGTCGCGTTGGCACTTGACGACGGCGACTTGCCGTCGTTGTTTGCGGACGATACGGCTGAAGGTATGTACTTTCACTTCTTTGAAAGGGTTAGTCTGATAGGATGTTCCAGCTTAATGTGAAAGACGGAGGTTACAGATATAATAACGTTGATTTGATTACATGTGCATTCTAGGTTTATAAATGTCGTTATTTGAAAAGAATTGGAGGGAGACCTCTCAAGAAGACGAAAATGGGTGAGATGGCAAAAAAGAGAATGTTACGATGTTGCGTAGATGGGGTGAGTGATAAATTAACTGTGCATCAATGATTGGGGTTGGTGGAACTCGGTGCAAGATGGTTTAAGATAATAGGGCACTACCACCAAGAGCGCGCTCTGCGGAGGCGGGATGCCAGAGAGTTACGCGCGTGGTTGTGCCGGAGCCACGGTGTACGCCAAGCAGCAAAGGAGGAGGAGGTATTAATAAGATGTTGCGTAGCTGGACGTGTGATATCAAATGATCAGCGCAACCGCTAAGGCGACCGCACTCATCTGCCCGCTCAGCCCGCTGCTCATGCTGTGGCAGCAGGCAGAGAGTAGAACGCTGTCGCTTCTGGTGTGTTTGCGGCGGTAGGAACAGAACCGGAGGGACCATCGGAGAGGGGGGGTGAACTGTTGGCGGAACGTAAATGGAAATGTTGAGATGTCGAATAGACAGTTACCATCAGAGGCGGGAGCGGGCGTGCGAGACCAGTGGGCGGTGTGAGCGCAGGGGAAGGTTGGGTTAGAGTGGGAAAGAGCTCGAGCTAGATAGGTGTTGTTTGGAACAGCGGGGAAAAGAGAGCGAGCGACCACACGAGGATTGGCATCAAAAAAAGAGAGGAGGGGGCAGGGGACTGGCGGGGGTTGGGGCCGGGACAGGGCGGGTAGCAGATTACGGGCAGATAATAAAGATATCAGATGTGGCAGATTGTGCATATGAGGACTTCTCCTAATTAAGGTGTTTTTCTGCCGAAAGACAACCGAAAGAAATGAATAAACCGAATCGGGACAAATGGCCTGGAGCCTTAATATTATTATTAGGCAAAGCCTGAATAGGGTAGGACGGCAAAGGCCGAGATACGTTGGAAGAGCAGAAAAAGAGGGAATTTTGGCAGGGGAAAAGGCCCAGCCAGGGCCTGGCTAGGTCCAGTGAAAGAGAACATCACGCGGTGAGTTTCCTCAGGCCTATAGGCTAAATAGTACAGCGAGGATTGTGTCTACTCAGGAGACCCAATCTCGATGTCCCTGCAGTCTACATCTTTGAATCTGCCCATTTTTGAGCGCAGATTTCGATCTGATAGTCAATGCTTCCAACCATATTCATATCTCCGACATAATATTTGCTGAGTGCCTTTCCCGGTCGCGCATTTAAGGTTTCTGAATATCTCGTTCGGACGCGAAATAATATTTTTGACTCGTTCCGTAGGGCGAATTTGCTGTCCCACCAGCGACCCACAAATCCGATCTCCCATATTACTTTCTCTCCCTCATAACCGACTTCCCCACCATCTCGTTCCCCGTCTTCAACAACACCGCCTTCATCAACGTGTTCGCGCAGTCCTTCATGTCCTTCCCCATCTCCCTCGATCCCAACATCAAAGTGGACGACACAACGACATCAGTGACTTGACAGATTACTTGTTCCCCTTTTGGCACTTTTCGACTTGCCGACGCTTGTCGACAAGCGCGACAAGTCTCGACAAGTAGCAGAGCCCACCAACCAAGGCGAGTAAACAGATGAATATATTATAATCTTACTACAATTCATGCAAAAACTTGTTTGTATGATGCTGCGAAATCGATTTGCAAAGAAAGCCTGGAACGCGTCGCACAGGCTCTTTGCTTGCACTTTGCTGCTCTTCATCTTATCATACCTATCCTATGTATATTCACATAATTCACATATTTTCCTGCTCTACTTTGTCCTTGTTCCCGCTTGAATATGTCGTCCCTACTTGTTCGCGTGCCCTTGATGACTTCTGGTGCTTGTCGAACGGTTCGGAACGAATCACCAAAAAACTTGTCTAAATTTGGACATAGCTTGTCGGCTTGTTCACTTGGGCACTTATTCGCCTTGTACGAGTACGTACAAGCACTGCCAAGTGATCTGTCAAAATCGCGATGGATCACACCGGCATGGAGCAAGTGGGATGTCGGGTAGACTAAGATGCTCTTCAACCAAACAGTCGATGATCTCCCGCTCGTGGAACCGGTGACGATGTCGGACGCGCTGTTAGAGCGCTACCAATGCGTATTTTTTTTTTGTTCGAGGTTCATTCCCGCTGACGAGATATTCCACTCTTAGGTTTTGGAATAGTGTTGGGGGTCTTACCGCCCAATGAATGAATGGCCTTGCCTCAATTGTGCTAAACACGATCATACCTCCTCTATGAGGGAGTGAATTGTCGGTTGGAAATTGCTCGCATTCTTACACACGCACGGTTCCTTCAGGTGGTGGCGGGGGGAATGATAACATCGTCTACCGTCACGCGACAACAGACTCCAAGATTTATTATCAAGCCTTATCGTTTCGGCCATGGTTTCGGGCACTCTCTGTGTAAAGTATTTGGGAGGACGCCGCTTTCCGGTGATAAGTTTTAAATCTTTCTGAACATTTCTCGAGTACACGTCGATGTAGCAAGTTAGAAAAAGGTCTCGGGGTCGGGGTGAGACACTCCATAATAGGACGCTTGAGAAGCCGGCGAGATTTAGATACTTGGATAATAGTCGCTGAGGGAAAATTGCTCGCTCACCCTTGATTCTGCCCCCCAGTCTGTCTGCGATAAATGCCTCCGCACGTGCCCAGTAATCCTTGCCGGTGCCCAATACATCACGTAACCAGTCAACGTGCAACTGAGATTGCGTTTCCTGCAGGATACACACGAACCGGTAGTCGTCGACAAGCGGACGAGCATCCATCATGGTGTGTATGGAATCGTACAGGAACACAATGCACTGCAGGCACATATTTTCGTGTAGAATTGGGGAGTAAACGGGAGGGCCTCGAGTACAACATGCGTGAGGCTCGGCATGAGGGAGAGACGCGCACAGAGATGATCGAGGTCGAGATTGTGGTGAGTGAAGACTTCATAGAGGTGGAGGTGCGTGATGTTGCGCAATAGGTCGATGCGGGTGGATACGAAAGCCGCGTTGTAATTGATTGTTAAGCGTTGGAGGGACTCAAGCTCAAGTAGTGCATCCAGCTCTTTGTAACTGTCGAGACACATAAAAAGAGATGTGACCCGAGGGCATGCAATGAGGATGGCGTCCGTTCTAGTACGATCGGCGAGGAACACGTGCTTGACCGAGTTCGCAACCAGCGCTGCTCGATTTCCCTCCAGCAGAATGTCGGTAGTAAAAGCAGGAAAACCATGAATTGGTCTACGATGCTCTGAGGCCCTCCAGAAGACCACACGATACAGCAATGGCTCCACCCTGAGAAACGTGGATAGAATGCATATGAACTTCAAAAGGATCCTACCATTGCTTGACACGTTGCGCGACTCGCAGTAGATTTGGGATTTCCGTCACGCGCGCGAGAGCGGCGATTTCAAAGATCTTGTGTTCCAGCTCCGGTGGAAGTCTGGGCTCGCCGACGACAAGACTAGATAGAGAATCCATGGCGTCTAGGATTCTGAGCGCGGCGGTTAGGCAGCAGGAATCGAGGATGTGCGTGTTTGGTGCGTGCCTCGCGTCGCGTCAGCGGCTCACGTGGCATCGCTTGCTATCAACGTCCATCCGAGTACCAACCCAGTACCGCTGGTTCCCTCGGTCTGGACGGTTCCCAGTTGGTCTCGGCCAATATTATGAATCGCCGTTGCCACCCGTCCGCTCAGGAGAGACCCAATCTCGGCGTCCCTGCAATCCGTCTACATTTTTGAATCTGTCCATTTTGAACTGATTTCGATCTGGACTTCATTCAAGTTCCATCTGCCGCCGTCTTATCAGTGCACCCACCGCCCAAAATTTCCCGACAAGATCGTATCTAGTGCTGGAGGAAAAATATTGGATCGCCGTGGTTTACTGCACATATCGTGAGGGCTTTCAGCAACCTTGATGCGCCGGTCTAGTCTCGGGCAGCGCGGAGGGTAGAATTATCAAGTACGAAACCTTTCGCTGGCAAGATCAACTACGAAACCTCATTTACCATAATGTGCCGCGTCGATAGGAACATGACAGGAAAAATTCCAGCGATGTATTAACAATGATATGTTAGTTAGAAAACAACACGATATCGACTGCCCCGGCGCAGCTCATACGCCGGCGCTGCCCACTCGAAGATTCAGATATCCCCGACGCCGATTGCCCAAACCCGACCTCTTGTCAGACTTACGAGGCACGAGTAAGTGTACTGATACTGGAGCGTCTGTCAAGAGAGACTAGACCTCTTGATCTCTCCCCTTGCAGGCCGATACCAATGTCGAACAATTGTAATCCCCGCGCCTCGTCCCCGAGATGGCGGTGTTAATGCAGCTATCTGCCTCGTCCTTTCAAAGGGACCCGGGCCGTCCGAGTCGTCTATGACGATACGTTCTACGAAACTCTCCATCAGGCCCAAAGGTCTTCCGAAGTCGACACAACGTCGCCACATTGTCCGGCAGATCTGCGTCCTCCTTATAGTCTGCCTTATACCACTGAGACCCATCCAACACCGATCTCGACCAGCTTAAACGCCCCCTCTGTGCGCCCATGCCCGAACCGATGCTCGATGAACGAATCGTCGGCCCTAATACTCGCCGCACGACGAGCACGCCTTCGACAGCACAAAGCGGTCTCCCAGATGACGATATGGACGTCGGAGGGCAGAGCGCCATGTTGCGCTCCCCCGCAAATGCTGCGGTGGGGAACAGCTTCGCCGCAGGTCGGCTCTGGTCTGCCTTCCTCACGTACTTGTGCACCCGGACGCCGAGGTGCTGCAGCGCCATCGGAATCGTGGCGGTAGTCGCGCGGTAGTCGAGCAGTCAGTCCGAGTCGGCGCCGCCTCCAGAATGTGCGGGAAGCCTACTCCATACGAGCGGGTGGCTGAAGCTGATGTCGAGGCGTGTGCGCGACGAGGCGGGCAAATGACTCTGACTCAGGGTATGGGCCGAGTAAAATCATCTTTGTCGACCGTGCGCACATCGAGCGACGTTACGGCTGGGAATACGTCTGGGGAGGCGCGTCGGTGTGAACAGCGGAACTCAGACGACAGGATGTGGAGGGCGTCGTGCCAGCGGTTGGCGGGGAACAGCATGCTCGGGGGTGAGGACTTTACCCAGCTCCAGAGCACTCATCTCCGAGTCCCACTTGAGCGTCCCGGAGACTCGGAGTTGCAGAGCGTTGAGGCTTGCGTCCAGCTCAGCTGGGGCTCACTTATCCTGTCGCTGCAGAGAATATGCAGTAGGCGGCTGGGAGACGGCGCAGAGACGTGGCGCCCATATTTCGGGTGGGACTTGGCATCAGAGAATCGACTGGTGCTTCTGACCTGGCGCGCATTCTGTTTCAAGGAATCGACCTGGACCTGGACACTAGTACTCTTGACTTTCCGAATCGGATAACCTCACTCGACATTTATTTTCTCTCTTTACAACTTACTCCTACTCTCCTACTCAACCCACTATATATGCATGTACTACCACCAATTAATGTACCAACCAACCAACGAGCGACAGCTATATAAATTACTACGCAAACCAAAAGAATGAATGTACGAGGATAATAGTGAGGAGTTTGTCTATGTGATAGATAGTGGGTGTCCGTGCCAAAACCGAAAACCCAAAGAGGAGCGCTTTCTCGTCGAGGTATACGATGCGTTGAAGGTATGACGCGACGCGCTCACGGGTCCCCGCAGTGCTTCCACATCTTGACGTAGTCCCTGTGGGTGTCGCATCAGCATTCGGCATACAGCTATATCGGAAAGCCGGGAGAAAAAGACGTGGAGCGAAAGAAAAGCCACTTACACGACCATCGCCCGATCCTCGACGTTCTCGGGCCACGTCGGGAGCCACTGGTTCTTGTTCTTGATAAAGTCCTCCATCGGGTCTGTGGGCGTGCGTCAGCGTGGGTTTCGAGCAAAGCGTGCGTCAGGCAGAGTAGGAAGTAGGAAGTAGGAAGCAAGGAGGGGTGGGCGGTGGGAGGGACGGGCAGGGTGGCAGAGCGGGGGTGGATTGAAGAGCGGACGGATGAATGGATGGACGGCAAGAAGGGAGGCACGCAGGGTAGCTATAGGGGAAATGGGCAAAGAGGAAACCCGAAAAGCAAGGAAAGAAAGATGGAGGAAGAAAGACAAAAAGAAAAACGACTCACTCCCCGCCTGATTGAGCCACGGCTTGTCGCCCTGCCCGTCCGGGAACCACCCATTCGTACCGCCCACCGCGACGTTCATGATCAGGTAGAAGTCTGTGAGGGTGTGTTAGTGTTGGTCTGGGTTTAAGCGCAAGAGGGTTTAAAGAGAGGCGAGTGATAGTCTCGATTTAGGCGCAAGAGGGTAGATGAAGAGAAGGGAGCGCGACTCTCCCACTCCACTCCACTCCCAAAGTCCTGCGCGCGCGCGAACCCGGCAAATACCACCACCGTGTGCAGAACACGCCCTCTTCCACAAGAAACGCGCCGTCTTCGCGCCCTCTACCGAAAAAAGAAACACGAAGAACGCGACTCACCCTGATCAAACGGCGTCGTGTTCGTCCCGTTCTGCCACGGGTCCTGCAGCGCCTGTTGCCGCCCGTCTGTGCCGGTGACCTGTGAGGAGAGAAGGGTACGTTAGTTAGTTGTCGGCGATATTGGATTCGATTCCGGTCGAAGATGAGTGGAAGTGGATGGATAATTCGAAAGACAAAGAATGGGGAGGAGGATAACACAATCATTGAAGTCGGAAGGGCGGGAACGAGGGAGGGGGAGTAAAGAAAAGAGCGAAGCAAGGCAGCGCAAAACAAAAGCGCGAAAGAACAAAAGAGCGAAAAGAGACCCACCGTCTGCGGGAACTGCCCCCTCTTCCAGAAGGGCTCGTTGAACTGCATGTCGAGCAGCGTGTGCAGGCGCGAGTCGACGGAGATGCGGCTGCGAAAGCAAAAAGGAGGAGTTAGTATGGGTGGTGATAATGGATAAAGGACGGGAAGGGAAGGTAAGGAAATGGGAAGGCTCGGGAGACGAGGTCGTCACTGCGTCAGGACGAGTCCCGACTCCACCCCGCCCAGGCGTCTTCGCGGCGCCCTCGAGCGACTCCCCCTCCACTCCTCACGCGCCCCTCCTCGCCTTCCCCGCGAAGGCATCTCCGCTCTTTCCGCCGACTACCGCAATGTAGGGACGCCCACCCTCTCTGTCCGCCGACGAAAGAGGATGGCGGAAGAGTGAGAAGGACACCACGGCGGTGGAGGGACGCCCCGTCCGCCCCTCCATTCTCTGTTTCTCCGCTTTACCCCCCGTCGCCCTCCCGATAAAAGACACAGATCTCGAAAGGAAAAAAACAACTCACAGCCACCCCTCCGTCCACTCCATCGTATACGTATGGAACCCATCGCTAAACGGCACGCGCTTGTCCGCCCACCACGAGTAGCTCTTGCCCACCCCGTTGAGCTGCGGCGTGGGGCCCCAGTTGAGCGCGCCTTGGACGTAGTTTGCGCCGCTGGGGGGTGGTAAGTGTCAGTTATGTAATAAGAGGGAGCAGGGGAGGGAAGGAGAGGGAGGAGGGAGAGGGGAGGGGAGGGGGAGGGAGGAGAGGGAGGAGAGGGAGGGGGAGGGAGGGAAGGGAGGGAAAGGGAAGAGGGAAGAGGGGAGTACGCTCGCAGACCCGCGTCCCTCTTCGTCCCCGGGCGGGCGTCGCACCGCCCGACTCCGTTGCACAGCGCCACATCTCGGCCGCGCCAGGTGGAATGGGGGAGGCGAGGGATCGTTCCTGCTTCCCGCCCCGCCTCGCCTCGCAGAGGAGGAAAGACGACAAGGACGTAACGTGGTGCACGTCTCCGTCCCCCCTCCCCCCTCCCCTCCCGCTACACAGGCTCCGCCACCACTACACGACGCTGCGCCCCGTCTCGGTCTCGATCTCGGTCTCGGTCTCCCTATCGGCGTCTGCGTCTGCGTCTGCAGCACCGCATCTCGGGATAGCCGCCATATATCCTCTGCGCGCTGCTGTTGGCAAGGCAAGGCAAGGCAAGGCAAGGGATCGTCCCTCGTCCTCGTTCTCCTTCCCGCCTCGCCTCGCAGAGAGAGAAAGAACGGACGACGAGGCGGCCTCGTCTCATTCTCCTCCCCCGCGCGCCCCACATCCTCCACGACCCATCTCGCGAGAGTACAAGGCGAGAGGCCAGAGGCAAATGTCCCACTGTCGCAAGAGACAAGACCGGGAAAAAAAAAACGCACCGATTCGTATACTTCACCCCGTTCCCGCGACTCTCGACGATATCGATCTCGCCGCTGCGCGGCCAGGGGCCGTAGGTGTTGTTGACGGGGAGCATCCAGATTGCGGGCCAGAGCTGTTTTTTAGATTAGCATTATGAAGGTGGGAAGGAGAGGAAGGGAGGGAGGTGGGAGAGAGAAATGAAAACGAAAATAAAAATAAAATAAAACAAAACGAGGAAGAAGAGTGGTAGGAGAGGGAAGGGAAGGGAAGAGCGAAGATTGAACGTGAACGCGGGGGGGAAGAACGAAGAGGAAAGAGGGGGACGGGAAGAAAGGAAAGATGGTGAGGGAGCGAGCGATGCGGACACCAAGCTGGGTTTAAAGGGGAAAGAGTGGGGCGGAGGAGGAAGCGAGAGAGGAACAGGAAGGACGAGAAGGGGGGCGCGTGGCGTGGAGGATGGCAAGGGAAGGAGGAAAAGGAAAAGGAAAAGGAAAAGGAAAAGGAAAAGGGAGGGGAGAGCGCGCGGAAGGGAGGGGAGGGAGGGTGGGAGGAGGGAGGAGTGTTTAGTCGCGAGGAAGAGCGAAGCCCGCAGAGATGGCGGATAAGGACAGATAAGGGAGATAAGGAAGAAAGGAAAGAGGGAGGGCGGATAATCGTAAGGGACGGGAGAGGAAGGCGGGAAGCGGGAGGGAGGAGTGTTTAGCCGCGAGGAAGAGCGAAGCCCGCAGGGATGACGGATAAGGAAGATAAGGAGAGAGGAACGAGGGGGCGGAGGGGGAGAAAGAGTGAGAGGGAGAGGAAGGGAGGCACCCAAGGCGATGTAGACGCCAACCCTGGGGGAGACAAGTCTCCCGTGCCCCTGCTCGTACACGTAGTACAAACACCTCCCGAACACGCTCCCACCCGTCTAGCTCCCGCTCGCGGAAAAGTCGAAAATGGGATGGGATCGAAAGAAGTAAGACTAGGAAGACAAAAAAACAAACGCACCCAATCCCCCGTCGGCATCTTCGCCCTGACCTCGACCTTGCCGTAGCGCAGGCTGCCGCGCGAGAGGGTCGCTTCGGAGCCGGCTTTTGAAACAAAGGATTGTCAGTATATATGAAATGACAACGAGAAGGAAGGGGGGAAGGAAGGGAAGGGAAGGAGGGGGGATGGGGGTAGAGTGAGAGAATAGAGCGCAGGCAGTGCAGACAAAACACGCCCGACACGAAGACGCCCGCAAGACTCGTTCCCCGTAAAGAACGCAGACGCATCGTAGAAGACGCGCGCAGAGCGAAGAGGGGAGGGGAGAAGCAGATGGAGAGGAGAGGAGAGGAGAAACAGAAGGACGTCCGCCCCGCCCACTGCTCGCCGTGCCGTGACTCCTCCCACGGGGGATGCTCCAAACGCGCGAGCGACGAGGACGAGGGGACGTAGCTTGTGCCACCGTGACCGGGTTCTGTAAGGACGCAGGACGCAGCCGTGCAGAACCATGGAACGGAACGGTGCTGCCCGCCCGCGCACGAACGAGCGCCGACCATCGCACGGGACGCAGACGCCCGTATACGCCCGCGCGGACATCTGCGCAGCACACAAGAGATAACGCCCCCCTACCCCCGCACCCTTCCCCCTCAAAAAAAAAAAAACACACAAACAGGAGAACGAGAGAACACAAACAGAATAACGAGAGAAAAACACTCACTCTTCGCGCTGACGAACGTGCTCACACGGGCACTCTGTACGGGGTTGATGATGGTGCCAGCGGTGCTGTTGGTGGTGCGCGAGCACGCAGCAAAGTAGCCTGCATAGTCGAAGCTGCGTGTGCGTTAGCCTCCGTTATGAGAGAGACAGAAAAGAGAAAGAAAACGCACTCCATCCCACTGGGCCCACTATTAAACCCCCCATTCGGAGCGGTCACATTCCAGGTACAATCCGTACTATTGTACGTCGTCCCGTCCGCAAACGGCGCCGCCTCATTCAACGTCGGCACCAAATACAGCTTCCCGTCCTTCCCGATGAACGAATTATTGCTCGACCCCGTCGTCATCTCAAACTCCCCGTTCCCGAACCCGCCCATCTCCACCTCCCTCAACCACCTCCCCTGACCGTTCTGCGCGCCGAACACGCCGAGGTCGTCGCCCGAGTCGAAGGTGTCTTGGAAGACGAGGCAGAGGGGGGCACGGTCGAGGCGGACGTTGCGGTAGGAGAAGTAGGACTGGACGGCGCCGAGGGCGCAGCCGAGGATGAGGAGGAACCAGGTGAGGTAGTAAGAGAATGTGGCGCGGGGGTTGGGGTTTGTGGTCCATGGTTTGGCGACGGCGGCGTAGGGTGCGGCGGGGGGGAGGGCTGTTGAGGCCATGCGTTTTGTGGGCATGGTGGGGACATCTTCTGGGAAGGTTGCGGCGGAGAGGGTGGTGTGCACGCGCGAGAGCGGCGGCGTGTCGAAGGGGTTGTGCGCCATCGGGGTCGTTGACTAGAAACTGACTAGAGAGAAGACAAGAAAAGGATACCTATTATGACACAAGTACATCGGCGATAAGATGAAAGGGTGATTGAACGCTGGTCCTGGCCTGCCATCTGTCCACGTCCGTGTCCACATCGAGATGAGATCCAAAATACCTCCGCGACGAGATTAGATTACCGGTGCATCGCTTAGATCTCGACACAGGAACAGGGGCAGGCACAAGTCATCACGGCCTTGTTCTCTTTCCGCGTCTCCTCCGACATATATGCGACAGACGGATGAAGTCAACCCCAAAACCCCCTCAACTGCTCCATACGCCAGCCCTAACCAACGTGCAGCGCTCCTCTATATCAACCGACTACTGATAATAGACCGTCTGTCAAACCCCTCCGGCATCTCTCAATCCCGCCTTCCAGCAACGCCTTATGCCTTGATTTACCACACTGTCTCCGTGCCGTGTATCTGGGCCTTTTCCCACTCCCACGAAGCCAACGACATCTCGGACATTAACATCCCACCCTGATCGGCTTCGGCTTACACTCCTCCCAAAAATACCTCCGTTGCGAGGCACGCACCGCATTGATTCTTGAAAGCGCGAATGGTAAGATGCCGAAGGGGTGCATTGTAATTGACGGCATCCCTCCCTTGGCATCTCATCTCATCCGAGTGGACATCCAAATATAAGTAAAAAACAATTACTTATAGATCTCCGGATATTTCGTACCGATAAGAGTTGATTCAGTTACTGTAATTTTACCCATCCACCTATCCCTGCTCGAATACATACAAAACAAGACCCGTAGCGGTGGTCCGCACCTGCACTTCATGTGGACGTACTGGCAAATTGCAGCAGGAAGCTCGTTCGATTCGGGCTCGGGTCCTGACCGTGTTTCTCTACTATTTTTTTCTTCCTGCACATATTCAGGCTCGGGTCATTATTTGTGTCTCAACAATTTTTGCCTCTCCTCAGCTTAAATTCCTCCCGTCCGAATACAGATGGAATACAATTATTTACAGATCTCCGGATATTTTATACTTATAACTTGTCACCAAAATCAATTTCCACCCACCCACCTATCCCACCTATAATACATACAAAACAAGACCCGTGGCGGTGGTCCGCACCTGCACTTCATACCTGATTAGGCTTTGCAGCAGGAAGCTCGTTCGATTCGGGCTCGGGTCATAGTCCCGGTTTTACGCCTCTTTTTTCTTTCTTTTTTGCCTTGCCTCTAAATTTTACTCAATTTTGGTAGGGTTGGTAGGGGGGAGAGGAAGACCCGTGGCGGTGGTCCGCACCTGCACTTCATGAGGCGTGCTTGAATGATAGGGTTAGGCAGGCAGCCTGTTCGATTCGGGCTCGGGTCATTATCATTATCTGAGTATCCTTTTTTTTGGCGTTGTCTCTAAATTTTTCTCAACTTTGATAGAGTTGGTAGGAGGAAGAGCAAGACTCGTGGCAGTGGTCCGCACCTGCGCTTCATAGCTTCGAAACGGTGCATGCAATTTGTAGCAGGTTGTCCGTTCAATTCGGGCTCGGGTCATTCTCTTGTTGTCTTGATGCTTTTTTTTTTGGCAAAATTTTGCTCAATATATGGGAGTTCTATTAGAGGGTAGGGAAGGCCCATGGCGGTGGTCTGCACCTGCACTTCATGAGGCGTGAAGAATAGGATTGCAGCAGGAAGCCCGTTCGATTCGGGCTCAGGTCCTCAAGATATCATCCGGTTTCTTTTTTTTCATCTTACCAATAAATTGGACTCAACCTATGGATGGGAGTTCAAATCCATGCAAGACAAGACCCGTGGCAGTGGTCTGCACCTGCACTTCACGTGGACGTAGTCTGGTAGATTGTAGCAGGAAGCTTGTTCGATTCGGGCTTGGGTCCTGGCTTGATTACAACACTTTTTTTTTTTTTGCTCACCGAAAATTTGACTTAACATATGGGGTTTATTAGAGGGAAAACAAGACCCGTAGCGGTGGTACGCACCTGTATTCCATATTCAATGCCTTGATTTGGCAGCAGGAAGCCTGTTCAATTCAGGCTCGGGTCATTCCTTTGTTTCCTGCTACTTTCTTTCTTTTTTCTTGTTAAGAAATTGCCTTGGATGAAGAGTGATTCAAATGCAGGGATTACAAGACCCGTGGCAGTGGTCCACACCTGCGTGCGCTTCATAGCTTCGAAACGGTGCATGCAATTTGTAGCAGGTTGTCCGTTCAATTCGGGCTCGGGTCATTGCTGTTTCTTTGATGCTTTTTTTTCTCATCTCTAAATTTCCTTCAACTTGGATTGAGTTGGTAGGAGGGATAACAAGACCCGTAGCGGTGGTCCGCACCTGCACTCTGTATAGATATCCTCCAGGATTGCAGCAGGAAGCCTGTTCAATTCAGGCTCGGGTCATGATCTGGCATTGTCTCTTCTGCCTTTTTTTTCCTCATCTCTAAATTTGACCCAACCTATAGGAGTTCAGATACAAGCAAAACAAGACCTGTGGCAGTGGTCCGCACCTGCACTCTGTGAAATCTTGCTCGTCAATTAGAGCAGGAAGCCTGTTCGATTCGGGCTCGGGTCATGGTCATTCACCTGAATATCCTTTTTTTGCGCTGTCTCTAAATTTCCTTCAACTTGGATTGAGTTACTGTAGGAGGGATAACAAAACCCATAGCGGTGGTCCGCACCTGCATTCCATAAAACGTCGACCCAGTTTAGAGCAGGAAGCTCGTTCGATTCGGGCTCGGGTCCTGCCGGGATTCCAACCACTTTTTTTTTCTCACCGAAAATTTTCTTAGACGTATACTGGTTCAATTGAAGGGAAAATAAGACCCGTAGCGGTGGTCCGCACCTGCCCTCTGTGATAAAGATTTGCAGCATTGCGGCAGGCAGCCTGTTCGATTCAGGCTCGGGTCATGCACCATTGTAGTATTCTTTTTTTTTGGTATTGTCTCTAAAATTCCCTCAATGTATGGCAGTTCAAATACAGA
Source organism: Mycena leptocephala (assembly GCA_029378395.1). NCBI lineage: Eukaryota > Fungi > Basidiomycota > Agaricomycetes > Agaricales > Mycenaceae > Mycena > Mycena leptocephala. The sequence continues at coordinate 80,521 of JARJLF010000223.1, forward strand.
GAAAACAAGACCCGTGGCGGTGGTCCGCACCTGTACTTCATAGATGTGTGAGAAGTGTTGCAGCAGGTCACCCGTTCGATTCGGGCTCGGGTCATTCAGCTGTTGCAAGATAGTTTTTTCTTTTCCTTCTGGGCAATAAATTTCATTGGACTTCAGGCAATTTTATATGAAGGGAAGGAAGACCGGTGGCGGTGGTCCGCACCTGTACTTCATGAGGCGTGCTAGAACAATAGGGTTAGGCAGGCAGCCTGTTCGATCCGGGCTCGGGTCATAAGTTTGACTGTTGACAATTTTTCTCTCTTTTTGCCACTCCCTGAAATTGACTCAACATATGGGAGCTCGAGTACATACAAAACAAGACCCATGGTGGTGCGGTGGTCCACACCTGCACTTGATGCACTCGTTTGTGGCAGCTTTGCAGCAGGAAGCCCGTTCGATTCGGGCTCGGGTTATCACATCTATCTCTATGATTTTTTTCTTTTCCTTACCCTACAAACTACTTGGCTTATTCGAGTTCAAATACAGGGAAAACAAGACCTATGGCAGTGGTCTGCACATGTGGTTCATGCAATCTTTCTCGGTACCTTTGCAGCAGGAAGCCTGTTTGATTCGGGCTCAGGTCATGATTCACCTCTGGCATAAATTTTGGTCAACTTGGATTGAGTTAGTAGGAGGGAGAGAAAGACTCGTAGCGGTGGTCCGCACCTACATTCTGTTAATCTAGTACGTAGCACTCTGGTAGGAAGCCTGTTCGATTCAGGCTCGGGTCATAACTACTCTTTGATTTTTTTCCCCCACCTCATCTCTAAATTTGCCTCAACTTGGGTTGAGTTAGTAGGAGGGATAACAAGACCCGTGACGGTGGTCTGCACCTGCACTTCATAGCCATGCTTTCACCAGAATTTATTGCAGCAGGAAGCCTGTTCGATTCGGGCTTGGGTCATGATCTGGCATTGTCTCATCTGCATTTTTTTTCCTCAACCCTAAAATCACTTGACTGTATTCGAGTTCAATTAGAGGGAAAACAAGACCCGTGGCGGTGGTCCGCACCTGCACTTCATAGATAGTTTTGGAGTGTTCATTACAGCAGGAAGCCCGTTCGATTCGGGCTCGGATCATGATCCCAGTTGAGCTCTTCTTTTTTCTTTCTTTTTTGCGTTGCCTCTAAATTGCTGAGCTTATGCATACTCAAATACAGAGAAAACAAGACCCGTGGCAGTGGTCTGCACCTGCACTCCATGTGAAAGTATCTCTTTGGATTGCAGCAGGTTGTCCGTTCGATTCGGGCTCGGGTCCTTGGGAAGTTCTTTTCAAGCTTTTTTTCTCACCGGAAATTGTCTTGGACGTATACTGGTTCAATTGGAGGTAAAGCAAGCTGTGGCAGTGGTCTGCACCTGCCCCTTATTAAAACTGACCACAGCAGGAAGCCCATTCGATTCAGGCTCGGTCATTCATCTCTTCTCTGATTCGTTTTTTCCCCACCCCATCTCTAAATTTCCTTCAACTTGGATTGAGTTAGTAGAAGGGATAACAAGACCCATGGCAGTGGTCTGCACCTGCACTTCATACTTCGTTATAAGCTTGCAGCAGGAAGCCCGTTTGATCCGGGCTCGCGTCCTGGCTTGATTTCAACCCTTTTTTTTCTCTCACCGAAAATTTTCTTAGATGTATACTGGTTCAATTGAAGGGGAAGGAGGACCCGTAGCGGTGGTCCGCACCTGCGCTTCATGCATTTGTTATAAGCTTGCAGCAGGAAGCCTGTTCGATCCGGGCTCGGGTCATTATTGTTATCTGAGTATCCTTTTTTTTTGCGTTGTCTCTAAAATTTACGCAACCTATAGGAGTTCAGATACAGAAAATAAGACCCGTAGCGGTGGTCCGCGCCTGCACTTCATAGCCAATCTTTGTCTACAGCTTTGCGGCAGGTAGCCCGTTCGATTCGGGCTCGGGTCCTAATGGCTTCTTTCTCCATGATTTTTTTTGGCTCATCTCTAAATTTGACTCAATATATGGGAGTTCTATTAGAGGGTAGGGAAGACCCATGGCGGTGGTCTGCACCTACATTCTGTTGATCTAGTATGTAGTACTCTAGTAGGAAGCCCGTTCAATCCGGGCTCGGGTCCTAGGATATTATCCGCCTTCTTTTTTTCCTTTTTCTTACCAATAAATTGCTTGAGCTTTATTCGAGTCCACATCTGAGGAGAGGAAGACCTGTAGCGGTGGTCTGCACCTGCACTCTGTTGCAAAAAATCCGCGGAACATTGCAGCAGGAAGCCCGTTCGATTCGGGCTCGGGTCATTCGCCATCTTGTGTTAGACCTCTTTTTTTTCACTTGTCTGAAAATTTTGCTCAACTTATAGGACTTTTATTTGACGGAATGCAAGACCCGCAGTGGCGGTCCGCACCTGCACTTCATAGCCAGTCTTTGACTGCAGCAGGAAGCCCGTTCGATTCGGGCTCGGGTCATGGTCATTCATGAATATCCTTTTTTTGGCGTTGTCTCTAAATTTCCCTCAACTTGGATTGAGTTAGTGTAGGAGGGATAACAAGACCCGTGGCGGTGGTCCGCACCTGTACTTCATGGGTTTGTGAGAAGCATTGCAGCAGGTTGTCCGTTCAATTCGGGCTCGGGACTTTGACCATCTCTATTACCTTTTTTCCCCTCCAGCCCAGAAATTGGCTTGGATGTATATTGGTTTCACTAGAGGGAAGACAAGACCCATGGTGGTGGTCCACACCTGCACTTTGTATCCCACCCCAGCATTTTGCAGCAGGTCACCCGTTCGATTCGGGCTCGAGTCATTCTGATTCCGCGTCGTTTTTGCCTTGCCTCTAAATTTTACACAACATATGGCAGTTCTATTAGAGGCAAAACAAGACCTGTAGCGGTGGTCCGCACCTGCACTCTGTATAGATATCCTCCAGGATTGCGGCAGGAAGCCTGTTCGATTCGGGCTTGGGTCCTTTGGAGATTATTTTTTAGCCTTTTTTTTCTTACCAATAAATTTCTCTCAACCTATAGGAGTTCAGATACAAGCAAAAAAAGACCCGTGGCGGTGGTCCGCACCTACACTTTATGTCCCACCCCAGAATCTTGCAGCAGGTTGCCTGTTCGATTCGGGCGCGGGTCCTAAGCAGAATGTTTTCCAGCCTTTTTTTGCCTTACCCTAAAATTAGTTGACCTTATTCGAGTTCAAATGCAGAGAAAACAAGACCCGTAGCAGTGGTCTGCACCTGTATTCCATGTTCAATTCCAAGATGATATGCAGCAGGAAGCTCGTTCGATTCGGGCTCGGGTCCTTGACAGCTCCTTCGAACTTTTTTTCTCCTCATCAATAAATTTGGCTCAGCTATTGGAGTTCAAATACAGTGAAAACAAGACCCGTGGCGGTGGTCCGCACCTGCAATTCATAGCCAGTCTTGAACTAGAATTTATTGCAGCAGGAAGCCTGTTCGATTCGGGCTCGGGTCATTCATCGTTGGCCTCGTTTGTTTTGTTTCTTCCTCTGGCAATAAATTTTCCATTGGACTTCAGGTAATTTTATATGAAGGGAAGGAAGCCCGTAGCGGTGGTCCGCACCTGCACTTCATGTGTTTTTTTCAAGGCTTTGCAGCAGGGAGCTTGTTCAATTCAGGCTTGGGTCACGACCTTCTTCAATTCTTTTTTGTCCCATTCTTACCAATAAATTGCTTGACTTTGTTCTGGTTGAGGTGAGGCTAAACAAGACCCGTAGCGGTGGTCCGCACCTGCCCTCTGTTGCAAAAAATCCGTGGAACATTGCAGCAGGAAGCTCGTTCGATTCGGGCTCAGGTCCTTGACCATCTCTATTACATTTTTTTGCCTGATCTCTAAATTTGACTCAACTTGGATTGAGTTGGTAGGGGGGAGAGGAAGACCTGTAGCGGTGGTCCGCACCTGTGCTCCATGGTGGTATTTGCATATGTTGCAGCAGGAAGCCCGTTCGATTCAGGCTCGGGTCATACTCCCAGTTGTCAGCTTCTTTTTTCTTTCTTTTTTGCCTTGCCTCTAAATTTTACTCAGCTTTGATAGAGTTGGTAGGAGGGAGCGGAAGACCCGTGGCGATGGTCCGCGCCTGCGGTGCATAGCTTTGAGACCGTGCATGCAATTTGTAGCAGGTTGCCTGTTCGATTCGGGCTCGGGTCATGATCATTCATCGGAGTATCCTTTTTTTGCGCTGTCTCTAAATTTTCTTCAACTTGGATTGAGTTACTGTAGGAGGGATAACAAGACCCGTAGCGGTGGTCCGCACTTGCATTCCATACAGATGTTGTGAACCCAATTTAGAGCAGGAAGCTTGTTCGATTCGGGCTCGGGTCATAACAGTTTGCTGCCTCTTCTTTTTTATGCTGCCTCTAAATTTTACTCAGCCTATAGGAGTTCAGATACAAACAAAATAAGACCTGTAGCGGTGGTCCGCACCTGTCCTCTGTGGAAAAGATTTGTAACATTGCAGTAGGCAGCCCGTTCGATTCGGGCTCGAGTCATTCGCTTTGTCATTCGCTTTGTCATTCCACTTTTTTTTCGCATTGTCTCTAAATTTCCTTCAACTTGGGTTGAGTTGGTAGGAGGGATAACAAGACCTGTAGCGGTGGTCCGCACCTGCGCTTCATGTGTTTTTTTCAAGGCTTTGCAGCAGGGAGCCTGTTCAATTCAGGCTTGGGTCACGACCTTCTTCAATTCTTTTTTGTCCCATTCTTACCAATAAATTGGACTCAATATATGGGGGTTCAATTGAAGGGAAAGCAAGACCTGTGGTGGTGTTCCACACCTGCATTCTGTACAGAATCTTGATGTCATTCCAGTAGAAAGTCTGTTCAATTCGGACTCGGGGCCTTGAACTCTCTTCCACCAAGATTTTTTTTCTTCGCTCATCTGTAAATTTGACCCAACATATCAGAGTTCAGATACAAGCAAAATAAGACCCGTAGCAGTAGTCTGCACCTGCACTTCATTGTATTTGTCCACGAGAAGTTTGCAGCAGGAAGCCCGTTCGATTCGGGCTCGGGTCATAGCTGCTCACAAACTTTTTTTCTGCTAATCTCTAAATTTGACTCACTTTAAGTAGAATTTATTGCAGCAGGAAGCCCGTTCGATTCAGGCTCGGGTCATAGATCCCAATTAAGGTCTTCTTTTTCTTTCCTTTTTGCCTGGCCTGTAAATTTACTCAGCCTATAGGAGTTCAAATACAAGCAAAACAAGGCCCGTGGCGGTGGTCCGCACCTGCCTTCATTTGAAGTGTCCGCCAGATGTTTGCAGCAGGAAGCCCGTTCGATTCAGGCTCGGGTCATGGTCATTCACCTGAATATCCTTTTTTTGTGTTGCCTCTAAATTTTTCTCAACTTTGATAGAGTTGGTAGGAGGGAGAGCAAGACTCGTGGCGGTGGTCCGCACCTGCGCTTCATACCTCGCGATCGTTATAAGCTTTGCAGCAGGAAGCTCGTTCGATTCGGGCTCGGGTCACGATCACTTCTTTGATTTTTTTTTCCTCATCTCTAAATTTGCTTCAACTTGGATTGAGTTGGTAGGAGGGAGAGGAAGGCCTGTAGCGGTGGTCCGCACCTGCCTTCATTAGATGCAAATGTAGTTTGCAGCAGGAAGCCCGTTCGATTCGGGCTCGGGTCCTGCCTGGATTTCGGCGTCTTTTTTGCGTTGCCTCTAAATTTTACTCAGCCTATAGGAGTTCAGATACAAGCAAAACAAGACCCGTGGCGGTGGTCCGCACCTGTATTCCATGTTCAATTCCAAGATGATATGCAGCAGGAAGCTCGTTCGATCCGGGCTCGGGTCATTCAGCTGCTTTGGAATATTTTTTCTTTTCCTTTTTCTTACCAATAAAATTAGTTGACTTTGTTCAGGTTGAGGTGAGGGTAAACAAGACCTGTGGCGGTGGTCCGCACCTGCACTCATTAATTGGTTATCATATCAGTGCAGCAGGAGGCCTGTTCGATTCAGGCTCGGGTCATTCTGATTTCGGTGTCTTTTTTGCGTTGCCTCTAAATTTTACACAACCTATGGGAGTTCAGATACAAGCAAAACAAGACCCGTAGCGGTGGTCTGCACCTGCACTTTATAGCTTCGAAACCGTGTATGCAATTTGCAGCAGGAAGCCTGTTCGATTCAGGCTCGGGTCCTGCCTTGATTTCGGCGTCTTTTTTGCGTTGCCTCTAAATTTTACACAGCCTATAGGAGTTCAGATACAAGCAAAACAAGACCCGTGGCGGTGGTCCGCACCTGCACTTATCCAATCTTTGACTGCAGCAGGAAGCCTGTTCGATTCGGACTTGGGTCATTCAGCTGCTTTGGAATATTTTTTCTTTTCCTTGACAATAAATTTCATTGGACTTCAGGCGATTTTATATAAAGGGAAGGAAGACCCGTAGTGGTAGTCCGCACCTGCACTTCATACATTCTTGGCAATGTGGGTTTGCAGCAGGAAGCTCGTTTGATTCGGGCTCGGGTCCTGCCTGGATTTCAACCTTTTTTTTTTTCTTAGATGTATACTGGTTCAAATGAAGGGAAAACAAGACCCGTGGCGGTGGCCCGCACCTGCATTCCATACGCACTTTTTCAACCCAATTTAGAGCAGGAAGCCTGTTCGATTCGGGCTCGGGTCATTATTGTTTCCTTGATGCTTTTTTTCTCACCTCTAAATTTCCTTCAACTTGGATTGAGTTGGTAGGAGGGATAACAAGACCCGTAGCGGTGGTCTGCACCTGCGCTTCATACCTCGCGATCGTTATAAGCTTTGCAGCAGGAGCCTGTTCGATTCGGGCTTGGGTCATTCAGCTGCTTTGGAATATTTTTTCTTTTCCTTGGCAATAAATTTCATTGGACTTCAGGCAATTTTATATGAAGGGAAGGAAGACCCGTAGCGGTGGTCTGCACCTGCCTTCATTTGAAGTGTCCGCCAGACGTTTGCAGCAGGAAGCCCGTTCGATTCGGGCTCGGGTCATTCCCCTATCGTATAAAACCTCTTTTTTCCGTCTTGGTGTAAAATATCTCTCAACTTGTAGGAGTCTGTATGTGGAGAGCAAGACCCATGGCGGTGGTCCACACCTGCACTCTGTACACAAACTGAAGATGGCAGCAGGTTGTCCGTTCGATTTGGGCTCGGGTCCTATGATGTTATCATCGGGTTTCTTTTTTTCATCTTACCAACAAATTGGACTCAACCTATGGGAGTTCAAATACATGCAAAACAAGAGCCGTAGCAGTGGTCTGCACCTGCACTTCATAGGCGATTTCGTGTCAAGGATTTATTGCAGCAGGAAGCCTGTTCGATTCAGGCTCGGGTCATGGTCATTCACCTGAGTATCCTTTTTTGTGTTGTCTCTAAATTTCTTTCAACTTGGATTGAGTTACTGTAGGAGGAAAGGAAGACCCGTAGCAGTGGTCCGCACCTACACTCTGTAAATTTCCTTCATAGCAGTGTAGTAGGAAGCCCGTTCGATTCAGGCTCGGGTCATGATCTTGTTTTCTTCATGCTTTTTTTCTCCTTAACCCTTCAAATTTCCTTTGACTTGCACTGAGTTACTGTAGGAGGGATAACAAGACCCGTGGCAGTGGTTCGCACCTGCGCTTCATGCACTCGTTCGTGGCAGCTTTGCAGCAGGAAGCCTGTTCGATTCAGGCCCGGGCCATAGCTGTTTCACCTTCCACTTTTTGTTTCTGGCCCAGGAATTGCCTCGGATGTAGGTAGAGTGATTCAATTAGAGGGAGAGGAAGACCCGTAGTCTGCACCTACAGTCTGTTATCTTTCTTCAAGAGCTCCAGTAGGAAGCCTGTTGTTCAATTCAGGCTCGGGTCATAGGTCATCGATTGAAGGATTCTTTTTGATACCAAAAATCAATTTCCACACCAACCTATCCCACCTCGAATACATACAAAACAAGTCCCGTGGCGGTGGTCCGCACCTGCGCTCTGTTCGTGGGAATGCTGGCAACATTGGAGCAGGTTGCCTGTTCGATTCGGGCTCGGGTCCTTAGGATATCATCGGTCTCATTTTTTCCTTTTTCTTACCAGTAAAATTGCTTGACCTTGTTCGAGTTCATATGCAGGGAGAGGAAGACCCGTGGCGGCGGTCTGCACCTACATTCTGTTGATCTAATATATAGCACTCTAGTAGGAAGCCCGTTCGATCCAGGCTCGGGTCCTAGGACATTATTGTCTAATTTCTTTTTTTTTCATCTTACCAATAAAGTTCTCTTAACCTATAGGACTTTTATTTGAGGGAGAGGAAGACCCGTAGCTGTGGTCTGCACCTACACTCTGTAAATTTCCGTCAGAGCAGTGTAGTAGGAAGCCCGTTCGATTCAGGCTCGGGTCATCGCTTTGTCGTTCCACTTTTTTTTCGCATTGTCTCTAAATTTTCTTCAGCCTATAGGAGTTCAGATACAAGCAAAACAAGATCCGTAGCGGTGGTCCGTACCTGTGCCACGTCCGAATTGCACGAATTGCAGCAGGTTGCCCGTTCGATTCGGGCTCGGGTCATAACCCCATTTTGCTGCCTCTTTTTTTTTTCTTACCGAGAAATTACTCGGCTTTGTTCAGGTTGGAATATAGCGAAACAAGACCCGTAGTGGTGGCCTGCACCTGCGCTTCATACCTGATTGAGTTTTGCGGCAGGAAGCTCGTTCGATTCGGGCTCGGGTCATTATCATTATCTGAGTATCCTTTTTTGTGGCGTTGTCTGAAAATTTGGCTCAACCTATAGGACTTTTATTTGAGGGAAAGGGAAGACCCATGGTGGTGGTCCGCACCTGCACTCAATAGAATCGCAATCCACTCTCAGCAGAAGCCCGTTCGATTCGGGCTCGGGTCATTCCCTTTATAGCTGATACTTTTTTTCCCCTTCTTACCAATAAATTGCTTGACTTTGTTCAGGTTGAGGTGAGGGTAAACAAGACTCGTAGCGGTGGTCTGCACCTGCACTCTGTTGCAAAGAATCTGTGGAACATTGCAGCAGGAAGCCTGTCCACCTACGAACTTTTTTTCTGCTAATCTCTAAATTTGACTCAACTTGGATTGAGTTCTATGAGAGGGATAAAAAGACCCGTAGCGGTGGTCCATACCTGTACTCTTTAGGCAATATCCGTAATGTTGCAGCAAGCAGCCTGTTCGATTCGGGCTCGGGTCATTCCCCATATCGTATAAAACCTCTTTTTTCCGTCTTGGTGTAAAATATCCCTCAACTTGTAGGAGCTTTGCAGCAGGAAGCCTGTTCGATTCAGGCCCGGGCCATAGCTGTTTCAGCTTCCACTTTTTTTTTCTCTGGCCCAGAAATTGCCTCGGATGTAGAGTGATTCAATTAGAGGGAGAGAAAGACCCATAGTCCGCACCTACACTCTGTTATCTTTCTTCAAGAGCTTCAGTAGGAAGCTTGTTTGTTCAATTCAGGCTCGGGTCATAGGTCATTGATTGAAGGATTCTTTTTGATGCCCCCTAAAATTAATTTCCACCCACCCACCTATCCCACCTCGAATGCATACAAAACAAGACCCGTGGCGGTGGTCCGCACCTGCACTCTGTATCGCCCATAAACCTTGCAGTAGGTCACCCGTTCAATTCGGGCTCGGGTCATAATCCCTGTTTTACGCCTCTTTTTTCTTTCCCCCGCCTTGCCTCTGAATTTTATTCAGCCTATAGGAGTTCAGATACAAGCAAAACAAGACCCATGGCGGTGGTCCGCACCTGCTCTCCATATCAAAGCCATATATGTGCAGCAGGTTGCCTGTTCGATTCGGGCTCGGGTCCTAGACATCAGCTTCCCTGCTTTTTTTTTCTCGCCTAGAAATTACTTGACCTGGTTCAGGTTGAGATGAGGGTAAACAAGACCCGTGGCGGTGGTCCGCACCTGCATTCCATAGCAAGTCGTCAACCAAGTTTAGAGCAGGAAGCCCGTTCGATTCGGGCTCGGGTCCTTAACCATCTCTGTTACATTTTTTTCCCTCCAGCCCAGATATTGGCTTGGATGTATATTGGTTTCATTAGAGGGAAAACAAGACCCGTAGCGGTGGTCCGCACCTGCCTTCATTTGAAGTGTCAGCGAGAAGTTTGCAGCAGGAAGCCCATTCGATTCAGGCTCGGGTCATAACCTCGTTTCTCCATGATTTTTTCTCCTCATCTCTAAATTGTGCTAGATCTATGCTGATTCAAATACAGAAAAAACAAGGCCTATAGCGGTGGTCCGCACCTGCATTCCATAGGAAGTCGTCAACCAAGTTTAGAGCAGGAAGCCTGTTCGACTCGGGCTCGGGTCCTGGTAAGAATATTGGTTTCAACCTTTTTTTTTTCTCACCGAAAATTGTCTTAGACGTATACTGGTTCAATTGGAGGGAGAGGAAGACCCGTAGTGGTGGTCTGCACCTGCACTTCGTAGGCTCTTTGTCGGTCACTTTGCAGTAGAAAGCCTGTTCGATTTGGGCTCGGGTCATAACTTCGTTTCTCCATGATTTTTTCTCCTCATCTCTAAATTGTGCTAGATCTATACTGATTCAAATACAGAAAAAACAAGGCCAATAGCGGTGGTCCGCACCTGCGCTTCATGTGGGAAGTGTCGGCAAGATTGCAGCAGGAAGCCTGTTCGACTCGGGCTCAGGTCCTGGTAAGAATATTGGTTTTAACCTTTTTTTTTTCTCACCGAAAATTGTCTTAGACGTATACTGGTTCAATTAAACGGGAAGGAAGACCCGTAGCGGTGGTCCGCACCTGCGCTTCATGTGCGCTTTGCCTACAGCTTTGCGGCAGGTTGTCCGTTCGACTCGGGCTCAGGTCCTTGGCATCTCTTTCCTGCCACTTTTTTCTCCTTAACCCTAAAATTAGTTGACTTTATTCAGATTGGGATGCAGGGATAACAAGACCCGTGGTGGTGGTCCGCACCTGTGCCTCATACACTCTTTGCAGGTTTGCAGCAGGAAGTCCGTTCGATTCGGGCTCGGGTCATTTGTCAATTCTTGCCATTCTTTTTTTCTCCTCTAGTTGAATTTGATTTTACATATGGGAGTTCATTTGAGGGATAACAAGACCCATGGCGGTGGTCCGCCCCTGCGCTTCCTAAAATTTCTCGACAAGAGTGTAGCAGGAAGCCCGTTCGATTCGGGCTTGGGTCATATGTCCCCATTTGGCTTTGCTTCTTTCTGTTTTGCGTTGCCTCTAAATTTTGCTCAACATAGAGGAGATGATTTGAAGGTGAAAGTAAGACCCGTAGCGGTAGTCCGCACCTGCATTCTGTTGAGCTAGTATGCAGCACTCTAGTAGGAAGCCTGTTCGATTCGGGCTCGGGTCATTCATCAATTCCAGCTTGCATTTTTTTCCCCACCTCATCTCTAAATTTCCCTCAACATATGAGATTTAGCTTGAAGGGAAACCAAGCCCTGGAGCGGTGTCCGCACCTGCACACCATAACTATCGTTTGCATGTGATTTGCAGCAGGAAGCCCGTTCGATTCGGGCTCGGGTCATAGGCCAGCCCTTTGAACAATATTTTTAAATCTCTCTGTTAATACCTACCTCTGTCTCCGGGCATGCAGCACATCGAAAGTGTGAATACTCAGACACCCGTTGAGGGTATCCGATCCAAATATACGTAGAACAATTAGCGAGACCTATAGATCTCCAAGTCCAAACTCTGTGTAATGATACCAATAAGATATAGCACTGTAACTTAGATTTAATTGCAGCAGCTTATTTGTGTTCAAATCTGAGGAGAGGAAGACCCATGGCGGTGGTCCGCACCTGCACTTCATGGGTGTGTGAGAAATGTTGCAGTAGGAAGCCCGTTCGATTCGGGCTCGGGTCATCGATCGTTAGCCCATCTTTTTCTTCTCACCCATAAATTTGACCGAACAGATGGCAGTTCCATTAGAGGCAAAACAAGACCCATGGCGGCGGTCCGCACCTGCTCTCAATAGCCGAATTCTAAAGTGCAGTAGGAAGCCCGTTTGATTCGGGCTCGGGTCCTAGACATCAGCTTCCCTGCTTTTTTTTTCTCGCCTAGAAATTACTTGACCTGGTTCAGGTTGAGGTGATGGTAAACAAGACCCGTGGCGGTGGTCTGCACCTGCATATCATATCGTAATATTGTATGCACATTGCAGCAGGAAGCCTGTTCGATTCGGGCTCGGGTCATAGATCCCAGTTGAGCTCTTCTTTTTCTTTCTTTTGCCTTGCCTCTAACTTTTACACAGCCTATAGGAGTTCAGATACAAGCAAAACAAGACCCATAGCGGTGGTCTGCACCTGCTCTCCATATCAAAGCCATATATGTGCAGCAGGAAGCCCGTTCGATTCGGGCTCGGGTCCTTGGACTCTTCTACAATTTTTTTCTTCTTTTCCCTCTTGGTGTAAGATATCCCTTGACATATCAGAGTTCTATTAGAGGGAAAACAAGACCCATAGCAGTGGTCCGCACCTGCACTGTGTACCACATCACCCACAATTCTTGCAGCAGGGCTTGTTCGATTCAGGCTCAGGTCATTTGGATTCATCTACAGTTTTTCTTGTTGTTATCAATAAATTTGACTCAACTTATAGGAGTTGATTTGAAGGAAAAGGAAGACCCATGGCGGTGGTCCGCACCTGCACTCTGTTGCAAACAATCTGTGCATTCAATTTGCAGTAGGTTGCCCGTTCGACTCGGGCTCGGGTCATTCATTGTGTCGTTGAAATCTCTTTTTGTTCCCTATTCGTGATGTTAAATTTCATTGGACTTGTGACATACCATAGCGGTGGTCCGCCCCTGCACTCTATTGTTGAGTACTTTCCCCATTGTAGCAGGAGCCTGTTCGATTCGGGCTCGGGTCATAGGTCATCGATTGACAATATTTTTTAAATCTCTCTGTTAATACCTACCTCCATCTCCAGGCATGCAGCACATTGAATGTGTGAATACTCAGACAACTGTTGAGGGTATCCCATCCGAATACACGTAGAACAATTAGCGGGACCTATAGATCTCCAAATCCGAACTCTAGTGTAATGATACCAATAGGATATAGCACTGTAACCTAGATTTAATTGCAGCAGCTTATTTGTGTTCAAAACCGAGGAAAGGAAGACCTGTGGCGGTGGTGCGCACCTGCACTTTATGGAGTTGTTCTAGAAGCTTGCAGCAGGTTGCCTGTTCGATTCAGGCTTGGGTCATTGACCTCCGGGTTGTCAGCTTTTTTCTCTCTTTTGCATTGTCTCTAAATTTTACTCAACTTTGATAGAGTTGGTAGGTCGGAAAGCAAGACCCATGGTGGTGGTCTGCACCTGCGCTTTATGGATGATATTGAATATGTTACAGCAGGTTGCCTGTTCGATTCAGGCTCGGGTCCTAGACATCAGCTTCCCTGCTTTTTTTTTTCTCGCCTAGAAATTACTTGACCTGGTTCAGGTTGAGGTGAGGGTAAACAAGACCTGTAGCAGTGGTCCGCACCTGCACTTCATGTCTAGTGAGTGTGGTCTTTGTACCAGGTTTCCCGTTCGATCCGGGCGCGGGTCATTCCCTTGTTTTTTTGATGCTTTTTTTCTCATCTCCAAATTTCCTTCAACTTGGATTGAGTTACTGTAGGAGGGATAACAAGACCCGTGGCGGTGGTCCACACCTGCACTCCATATCAGAGTATCACCTTTGGATTGCAGCAGGAAGCCCGTTCCATTCAGGCTCGGGTCATTAGGGCTGTCTCCTGCCACTTTTTTTTTTTGCCCATGAATTGCCTCGGATGTAGAATGATTCAATTACAGGGAGAGGAAGACTCGTAGTGGTGGTCCGCACCTGCACTCTTTTAATGATTTCAAGTGCATTGCAGCAGGTCACCCGTTCGATTCGGGCTCGGGTCCTAGCATATTATCCGTCTTCTTTTTTCTTGCTTTTTTGCCTTACCAATAAATTTGACTCAACCTTGAGGAAAAGGAAGACCTGTAGTGGTGGTCTGCACCTGCTCTCAATAACCAAGGGCAACAGTCCAGCAGGAAGCCTGTTCGATTCAGGCTTGGATCATATGCATCAAACGAGGGTACTTTTTTCTCTCTCTTCTGTTCTTCACAATGTCTCTAGATTTGACTCAACTTGGACTGGTTTTAAGTAGATGGAAAAGAAGACCCGTTGTCTGTTGACTCTTTTTTCTTTCTTTCTTTCTCCTCAACCCTGAAATTAGTTGACTTTGTTCAGAATGGAATGCAGGGAAACAAGACCCGTAGCGGTGGTCTGCACCTGCACCTCATACCTCAATATAAGCTTGCAGCAGGTCACCCGTTCGATTCGGGCTCGGGTCCTAGACATCAGCTTCCCTGCTTTTTTTTTTCTCGCCTAGAAATTACTTGACCTTGTTCAGGTTGAGATGAGGGTAAACAAGACCCGTGGTGGTGGTCCGCACCTGCACCTCATACGGTGGTGGAAGCTTTACAGCAGGAAACCTGTTCGATTCAGGCTTGGGTCATTGACCTCTGGGTTGTCAGCTTTTTTCTTTCTTTTGCATTGTCTCTAAATTTTACTCAACTTTGATAGAGTTGGTAGGTGGGAAAGCAAGACCCATGGTGGTGGCCCGCATCTGCACCTCATGAGGCGTGAAGAATAGGATTGCAGCAGGAAGTCCGTTCAATTTGGGCTCGGGTCCTTGAGGTTTCTTTCCAGCCACTTTTTTTTTTCACCCGTAAATTGTTTGACCTTATTCGTGTTCAATTGGAGGGGAAGGAAGACCCGTAGCGATGGTCCGCACCTGCACTCTATACAAAATTTTGAGGGCATTGCAGCAGGAAGCCTGTTCGATTTGGGCTCGGGTCCTGCCTGGATTTCAACTGCTTTTTTTTTCTCACCGAAAATTTTCTTAGACGTACACTGGTTCAAATACAGAGAAAATAAGACCCTTAGTGGTGGTCCGCAACTGCACTCTATTGTTGAATATTTTCACATTGTAGCAGGAGCCTGTTCGATCCGGGCTTGGGTCCTTGGCGTCTCCCTTCTGCCACTTTTTTTTCTTGTCCAGAAATTGCCTCGGATGTGGAGTGGTTCAACTGGAGGGAGGGGAAGACCTGTAGCGGTGGTCCGCATCTGCGCTTCATACGTTGGTGGAAGATTTGCAGCAGGAAACCCGTTCGATTTGGGCTCTGGCCATTCTTTTGTTGCTCATACTTTTTGGGTCATGCCTCCTCCCGTTGTTGTTTTTCTCCTCATCTCTAAATTTGACTCAACCTATAGGAGTTCAGATAAAGGGAAAGCAAGACCTATGGGGGTGGTCTGCACCTGCGCTTTATGTACGATGTTGAATATGGTACAGCAGGTTGCCTGTTCGATTCGGGCTCGGGTCCTTAACCATCTCTATTACATTTTTTCCCCTCCAGCCCAGAAATTGGCTTGGATGTATATTGGTTTCATTAGAGAGAAAACAAGACCCGTGGCAGATGGTCCGCACCTGCACTCAATGAGTTCACATTACGCTTTGAGCACGAAGCCTGTTCGATTCGGGCTCGGGTCATTCTATATGACGCGCAAGTACGGCTTTTTTCTCTCTTCTTTTCTTCGCAATGTCTCTAGATTTTGCTCAACTTGGATTGATTTTAAGTAGATGGAAAACAGGACCCATTGTCTGTTGACTCTTCTTATTTTGTTTTGTTTTCTCCTCAACCCTGAAATTAGTTGACTTTATTCGAGTTCAATTAGAGGTGAAAACAAGACTCGTAGCGGTGGTCCGTACCTGCCCTTGATCAATGTGAATATAGATTGCAGCAGGAAGCCTGTTCGATTCGGGCTCGGGTCATAGGTCATCAAGTGACAGTATATTTTTAATCTCTCTCTTAATACCTACCTCCATCTCCAGGCATGCCGCACATTGAATATGCAAATCCTCAGACACCCATTGAGGGTATCCCATCCGAATACACGTAGAACAATTAGCGGGACCTATAGATCTCCAAGTCCAAACTCTATGTAATGATACCAATAAGATATAGCACTGTAACCTAGATTTAATTACAGCAGCTTATTTGTGTTCAAATCTGAGGAGAGGAAGACCCATGGCGGTGGTCCGCACCTGCGCTTTATATCCCACCCCAGAATTTTGCAGCAGGAGGCCCGTTCGATTCGGGCTCGGGTCATGATGATTTACCTGAGTATCCTTTTTTTGTGTTGTCTCTAAATTTTACTCAGCCTATAGGAGTTCAGATACAAGTAAAACAAGACCCATAGCGGTGGTCCGCACCTGCACTCTGTGTAGAACCTTGACCGAATGCATTGTAGCAGGTGGCCTGTTCGATTCGGGCTCGGGTCATTCTTTTGTCGCTCATACTTTTTCCCCCTTCTTACCAATAAATTGCTTGGTTTATTCAGATTGGAATGTAGGGAAAGCAAGACCCATAGTGGTGGTCTACACCTGCACTCCATATCGGAGTATTTTGGATTGCAGCAGGAAGCCTGTTCGATTCAGGCTTGGGTCCTAGCCTATTATCCGTCTTCTTTTTTTCCTTTTCTTACCAATAAAATTGCTTGACCTTTATTCGAGTCCACGTCTGAGGAGAGGAAGACCCGTAGCAGTGGTCTGCACCTGCGCTTCATGCACTCGTTGGTGGCAGCTTTGCAGCAGAAAGCCTGTTCGATTCGGGCTCAGGTCCTTGACCATCTCTATTACATTTTTTCCCCTTAACCCTGAAATTAGTTGACTTTGTTCAGATTGGGATGCAGGGATAAAAAGACCCGTGGTGGTGGTCCGCACCTGCGCTCCATGTGGGAAGTGTCGGCAAAATTGCAGCAGGAAGCTCGTTCAATTCGGGCTCGGGTGATACAAGCAAAACAAGACCCGTGGCGGTGGTCCGCACCTGCACTGTATAAATAGTTCTTGATTGGTTGTTGCAGCAGGAAGCCTGTTCGATTCAGGCTCGGGTCATTCCTGATTTCCGCGTCTTTTTGGTGTTGTCTCTAACTTTTACTCAACTTTGATAGAGTTGGTAGGTGGGAAAGCAAGACTCATGGTGGTGGTCCGCACCTGCACCCCATATCCGAGTATCGCGTTTAGATTGCAGCAGGAAGCCTGTTCGATTCGGGCTCGGGTCCTAGACATCAGCTTCCCTGCTTTTTTTTTTCTTGCCCAGGAATTGCCTTGGATGAAGAGTGATTCAAATACAGGAATTAGTCTGTTTACGATGCAGCCATTCGAGCCATCTGATGGCTGTTTGGCGTTGCGCAAACTGATGGCTACTATGGCTCAAATGGCTGATAAAATAAAGTCAGTGTATTTTTTTTTCTGCCAGAAAGAGTGTCTGTCAATGAGCGTGTTATTATGCCTGGAGCTCAAGGAATGCTCCTAGACTGTATGAGACCTCCAAATTCACCAACGTTACAGCCGATGTCAGTACCGAGGGCGCGGATCGAAAATCTTCTGTTTTGGGATGTTTCCAAAGAATTCCCTATATCTCTGTCAGTTCTTCACCGATTCAAATAAAAACTAAATAGATCTACTCAGCTAATTCATGCACAATTAGTGATAGAGAGGAACTTGCGAAAATATTATGTATTAGGTAATTTCTGTTTTGGGGCTGTTTTTGCACTGAATACCGTCTAGCATGGTGAGAACATTTCCCTGTGACCTAGAATTTTGGGAGAGACAACGTGTACATGTTATAAAACAAGTGATAGAGCCAGAACTATATGAAATGTCCAGATGAATGTGATCTTGGCAATATCTCTGAAAGCCAAAAACTGCCAAATGTTTTCACTGGAGCTAGAAGGACTGTAACTAAATTATTCTCACTTCTGGCTCTATCACATGTTTTTTCAGGTATGCATGTTGTCTCTCCCAAAATTCTAGGTCACTGGGACATGTTCTGGCCATGCTAGACAGTATTCAGTGCAAAAACAGCCCCAAAACAGAAATTACCTAATACATAATATTTTCGCAAGTTCCTCTCTATCACTAATTGTGCATGAATTAGCTGAGTAGATCTATTTAGTTTTTATTTGAATCGATGAAGAACTGACAGAGATATAGGGAATTCTTTGGAAACATCCCAAAACAGAAGATTTTCGATCCGCGCCCTCGGTACTGACATCAGCTGTAACTATTTTGGGCCTACAATCTGGCCGTTATATATGTGAGTGGGACTGAACACCCATACGAGCTGAATGATTCAGAGGCAACTCAATGACTCCAAAAATATGGGCAAATATCAAAGCCATTTGAGCCATTAGCCATCAATTTGCGCAATGCCAAACAGCCATCAGATGGCTCGAATGGCTGCGTCGCAAACTCTCTATTACAAGACCTGTGGTGGTGGTCCGCACCTGCATTTCATAGCTTTCTCCAAAATTTTGACAGCAGGTTGTGCGTTCGATTCAGGCTCGGGTCATCAGGGCTGTCTCCTGCCATTTTCTTTCTCCTGAACCCTAAAACTACTTGGCTTATTCAGGTTTAAATACAGGGACAACAAGACCCATGGCAGTGGTCCGCACCTACACTCTGTTATATTTCTCACATATTGCTGTAGTAGGAAGCCCGTTCGATTCGGGCTCGGGTCATAGGCCAGCCCTTTGAACAATATTTTTAAATCTCTCTCTTAATACCTACCTCCATCTCCAGGCATGCCGCACATTGAATATGCAAATCCTCAGACACCTGTTGAGGGTATCCCATCCGAATACACGTAGAACAATTAGCGGGACCTATAGATCTCCAAGTCCAAACTCTGTGTAATGATACCAATAAGATATAGCGCTGTAACGTAGATTCAATTGCAGCAGCTTATTTTCGTTCAAATCTGAGGAGAGGAAGACCTGTGGCGGTGGTCCGCACCTGTGCTTCATATGTTGTTTCAAAACTTGGCAGCAGGAAGTCTGTTCGATTCGGGCTCGGGTCATTCTTCAGTCGAGTATCTTTTTTTTGCTTTGTCTCTGAATTTTGGTCAACTTGCATTGAGTTACTGGGAGGGAAAAGACCCTAGTGGTGGTCCGCACCTACATTCTGTTGAGCTAGTACGTAGCACTCTAGTAGGAAGCCCATTCGATTCAGGCTCGGGTCATGTTCATGTATCCTGTCACTTTTTTTTCTAGCCCAGAAATTACTCAACTTTGTCCAGGTTGGAATATAGCAAAACAAGACCCATGGTGATGGTCCGCACCTGCTCTCAATAGCCGAATTCTAAAGTGCAGTAGGAAGCCTGTTCGATTCGGGCTCGGGTTCTTGGACTCTTCTACAATATTTTTTTCTTTTCCGTCTTGGTGTAAGATATCCCTTGACATATCGGAGTTCTATTAGAGGGAATTTATTGCAGCAGGAAGCCTGTTCGATCTGGGCTTGGGTCCTTGATGTCTCTTTCCTGCCACTTTTTTTCGAATTGTCTGTAAATTTTGCTCAACATATGGCAGTTTATTTCAAGGGAAAGTAAGACCTGTAGCGGTGGTCTGCACCTACACTCTGTGAGCTACTACATCACACTCAGTAGGAAGCCCGTTCGATTTGGGCTCGGGTCCTAGCATATTATCTGTCTTCTTTTTTCTGGCTTTTTTGCCTTGCCTCTAAATTTTGCTTAACATATGGCAGTTCAAATACAGGGATTACAAGACTCGTAGCGGTGGTCCGCACCTGCACTTCATACCTGGTTATAAACTTGCGGCAGGTCACCCGTTCGATTCGGGCTCAGGTCCTTGGCGTCTCCTTTCTGCGACTTTTTTCTCCTTGCCCAAGAATTGCCTCGGATGTAGAGATTCAATTACAGAGAAAACAAGGCCCGTAGCAGTGGTCCGCACCTGCGCTTCATACACTCTTTGCATACAGGTTTGCAGCAGGAAGCCTGTTCGATCCGGGCACGGGTCCTTGACCATCTCTATGACATTTTGCCCCTCCAGCCCAGAAATTGGCTTGAATGTATATGAGTTCTATGAGAGGGTAAAGAATACCCATGGCGGTGGTCCGCACCTGCCCTCTGTGGTAAAAATTTGTAACATTGCAGCAGGAAGCCTGTTCGATTTGGGCTCGGGTCATTGACCTCCGGGTTGTCGTTTTGATTTTGTAGCTTCCCAGTGTAAGTTATTCCTGTTCAAATGCAAGCAAGACAAGACCATGGTGGTGGCCCGCACCTAAACTCTGTTATATTTCTCACATATTGCTGTAGTAGGAAGCCCGTTCGATTCAGGCTTGGGTCCTTCGGATATTATTTTCTAACCTTTTTTTTTCCTTGCCCTAAAATTATCTGGCCTTATTTGTGTTCAAATACAAGCAAAACAAGACCCATGGCGGTGGCCCACACCTGCACTCTATACAAAATTTTGAGGGTGTTGCAGCAGGAAGCCTGTTCGATTCAGGCTCGGGTCCTTCCCATCTCTGTCTCCTGCCAGTTTTTTTTCTTGTCCAGAAATTGCCTCGGATGTGGAGTGGTTCAACTGGAGGGAGGGGAAGACCTGTAGCGTGGTCCACATCTGCGCTTCATACGTTGGTGGAAGATTCAGCAGGAAACCCGTTCGATTCAGGCTCGGGCCATTCTTTTGTCGCTCATACTTTTTTCCCCTTCTTACCAATAAATTGCTTGGTTTATTCAGATTGGAATGTAGGGAAAGCAAGACCCATAGTGGTGGTCTACACCTGCACTCCATATCGGAGTATTTTGGATTGCAGTAGGAAGCCTGTTCGATTCAGGCTTGGGTCATATGCATCAAACGCAGGTACATTTTCTCTCTCTTCTTTTCTTCGCAAGGTCTCTAGATTTGGACTGATTTCAAGTAGATGGAAAACAAGACCCGTTGTCTGTTGACTCAATTTTTTTATTTTCTCCTCAACCCAGAAATTAGTTGACTTGGCACAGTATTAATTCAAGGGAAGTAAGACCTGAAGCGGTGGTCCGCACCTGCGCTTCATACCTCGTTATAAGCTTTGCAGCAGGTCACCCGTTCGATTCGGGCTCAGGTCCTTGGTGTCTCCTTTCTACCACTTTTTTTTCTTGCCCAAGAATTGCCTCGAATGTGGAGTGATTCAACTGGAGGGAGAGGAAGACCTGTAGCAGTAATCTGCAACTGCACTCAGTTCTCTTTATAGAATTCCAGTAGGAAGCCTGTTCGATTCGGGCTCGGGTCCTTCCCATCTGTCTCCTCCCACTTTTTTTTCTTGTCCAGAAATTGCCTCTGATGTGGAGCAATTAAATTACAGCGAAAATGAGACCCGTAGCGGTGGTCCGCATCTGCACTCCATTACAAGTATTCATGCATGCAGGAAACCCGTTCGATTCGGGCCCGGGTCATTCCACTGTTTTCTTGATGTTTTTTTTTTCTTGGCATTGTCTTTGAATTTTACTCAGAGTTGGTAGGAGGAGAGGAAAACCTATAGCGTCTGTCTGCACCCGCACCTGCACTCTGTGAGTGGGGTCTAGTAGTAAGCCCCCTCAATTCAGGCTTGGGTCATGCCTCTCCTCCCGTTGTTGTTTTTCTCCTCATCAATAAATTGGACTCAACCTATAGGAGTTGATTTGAAGGGAAAACAAGACCCATGGTGGTGGTCCGCACCTGCTCTCAATTTGAAAGTCACACCTGTCCAGCAGGAAGCCTGTTCAATTCAGGCTCGGGTCATTCGTTTATGCCATCTAAATTTCTTTTCTTCTCTTCGTCTTTAAATTGCTTGACCTTGTGTGGGTTGGAATACAGGACCTGTAGCGGTGGTCTGCGCCTGCACCCTCGTATAGCTTCAGTTGGAAGCCCGTTCGATTCAGTCTCGGGTACTCTCCTTCGAACTTTTTTTATCCTCACCCATAATTTGACTCAACTTACACTGAGTTCTATGAGAGGGCAAGGAAGACCAGTAGCGTTGGTCCACACCTGCACTCTATACAAAATTTTGAGGGTGTTGCAGCAGGAAGCCTGTTCGATTCAGGCTCGGGTCATAAGCATCATACTCTCAAACTTTTTTCCCTCCTCATCTCTAAATTGCTGACCTTATGCATGCTCAAATGCAGAGAAAATAAGACCCGTTGCGGTGGTCCGCACCTGCACACTATAACTGTGGGAGTCTTGTATGCCATTTGCAGCAGGTTGTCCGTTCGATTCGGGCTCGGGTCATTTGTTTATGCCGCCTAAATTTTTTTTCTTCTCTTCGTCTTTAAATTGCTTGACCTTGTGTGGGTTGGAATACAAGACCTGTAGCGGTGGTCTGCGCCTGCACCCTCGTATAGCTTCAGTTGGAAGCCCACTCAATTCAGGCTCGGGTCATTCCACACTTTTCTTGATGCTTTTTTTTTTTCTCCTCATCTCTAAATTTGACTCAACATATGGCAGTTCAAATATAGTGAAAACAAGACTCGTGGCGGTGGTCCGCACCTACACTATTTCTCACATATTGCTGTAGTAAGAAGCCCGTTCGATTCTGGCTCAGGTCCTTCCCATCTGTCTCCTCCCACTTTTTTTCTTGCCCAGGAATTGCCTCGGATGTGGAGTGATTCAATTAGAGGGAGAGGAAGACCCATGGGGGTGGTCCGCATCTGCACTTCATAGCCAGTCTTTGACTAGAATTTATTGCAGCAGGAAGCCTGTTCAATTCGGGCTCGGGTCATATGCATCAAGTCTTTGAGAATTTCTTTTTGCTTCTCATCTCTAAATTCGACGCGACTCACACTGAGTTAGTAGGAGGGATAACAAGACTCGTAGCAGTGGTCTGCACCTGCATTCCATAGGAAGTTGTTCATCAGCCCGGTTTAGAGCAGGAAGCCTGTTCGATTCAGGCTCGGGTCATATGCATCAAACGCGGGTACATTTTTCCCCTTCTTACCAATAAATTGCTTGGTTTATTCAGGCTGGAATACAGTGATAAAAAGACCTGTAGCGGTGGTCTGCACCTGCATTTCATAACTTTGTCCAATATTTGGACAGCAGGAAGCCTGTTCGATTCGGGCTCGGGTCCTGGCATTCTTGTACCAATATTTTTTCTTTTCCGTCTTGGTGTAAGATATCCCTTGACATATCAGAGTTCTATTAGAGGGAATTTATTGCAGCAGGAAGCCTGTTTGATCTGGGCTTGGGTCCTTGATGTCTCTTTCCTGCCACTTTTTTTTGAATTGTCTGTAAATTTTGCTCAACATATGGCAGTTTATTTCAAGGGAAAACAAGACCTGTAGCGGTGGTCCGCACCTACACTCTGTTGCAAAGAATCCGTGGAACATTGCAGCCGGAAGCCTGTTCGATTCGGGCTCAGGTCCTTCGGATGTCATTCGGTTTCTTTTTTTTCCCCCACCTCATCTCTAAATTTGTCTCAGCTTGGATTGAGTTGGCAGGAGGGAAAACAAGACCCTTCGTGGTGGTCCGCAACTGCACTCTATTGTTGAATATTTTCATATTGTAGCAGGAGCCTGTTCGATCCGGGCTTGGGTCATTGGCGTCTCCCTTCTGCCACTTTTTTTTCTTGTCCAGAAATTGCCTCGGATGTGGAGTGGTTCAACTGGAAGGAGGGGAAGACCTGTAGCAGTGGTCCGCATCTGCGCTTCATACGTTGGTGGAAGATTTGCAGCAGGAAACCTGTTCGATTCGGGCTCGGGTCATAACTTCGTTTCTCCATGATTTTTTCTCCTCATCTCTAAATTTGACCCAACATAGGGGAGTTTATTTGAAGGGAAAGGAAGACCTGTGGCGGTGGTCTGCACCTGCACTCCATATTGATACAGTGTACCACGCAGCAGGAAGCCCGTTCCATCCGGGCTTGGGTCATCATTTGGCGTTGTGCATCTTTTGTTTGACTTTTTGGCCCCACTCAACCCAACATATGGGAGTTTATTTGAAGGGATTACAAGACTCGTAGCGGTGGTCCGCATCTGCACTTCATGAAGCTCAGATTATTGTTGCAGCAGGAAACCTGTTCGATTCGGGCTCGGGTCATTCCCTGATTTCGGCGTCTTTTTTGCGTTGCCTGTGAAAATTTACTCAGCTTGCATTGAGTTACTGGGAGGGAAAGGAAGACCGTAGCGGTGGTCTGCACCTGAATTCTGTTAATCTGGTTAGGTTGATCATTGCAGCAGGTAGCCTGTTCGATTCGGGCTCGGGTCATAGTTGTACTCTTTCCTGCCACTTTTTTCCCCCTACCTTGGCAATAAATTGGACTCAACATATCGGAGTTGATTTGAAGGGATTACAAGACCCGTGGCGATGGTCCGCACCTGCGCTTCCTAAAATTTCTCGACGAGAGTGTAGCAGGTCACCCGTTCGATCCGGGCTCGGGTCCTGCCTGGATTTCAACCCTTTTTTTGTCTCACCGAAAATTTCTTAGACGTATACTGGTTCAATTGAAGGGGAAGGAAGACCTCTGGCGGTGGTCCGCACCTGCACTTCATAGAGTTGGATTGATGTCTGCAGCTGGTTGCCGCCCGTTCGATTCGGGCTCGGGTCATTCATCAATTCTAGCTTGCATTTTTTTCCCCACCTCATCTCTAAATCTCCCTCAACATATGAGATTTAGCTTGATGGGAAACCAAGACCCGTGGCGATGGTCTGCACCTGCTCTCAATAGCCGAATTCCAAAGTGCAGTAGGAAGCCTGTTCGATTCGGGCTCGGGTCCTTGGACTCTTCTACAATATTTTTCTTTTCCCTCTTGGTGTAAAATGTCCCTTGACATATCAGAGTTCCATTAGAGGGAAAAGAAGACCTGTAGCGGTGGTCCGCACCTACACTCCATATCAGAGTATTTTGGATTATAGCAGGAAGTCTGTTCGTTCTGGTCTCGGGTCATAACAACTCTCATGCGAACTTTTTTTCTCCTCATCTCTAAATTTGACTCGACATATGGCAGTTCAGATACAGGGATAACAAGACTCGTGGTGGTGGTCTGCACCTACACTCTGTTATATTTCTCACATATTGCTGTAGTAAGAAGCCCGTTCGATTCAGGCTCGGGTCATTTTCTGGTTCCCACCGATTTTTTTTTTCGTTTCTTGCTCAGAAATTACTTGACTTTGTTCGGGTTGAGATGAGGGAAACAAGACCCGTAGTGGTGATCCGCACCTGCACTCTGTTGCAAACAATCTGTGCATGCAATTTGCAGTAGGTTGCCTGTTCGATTCGGGCTCGGGGCCTAGACATCAGCTTCCCTGCTTTTTTTTTCTCGCCTAGAAATTACTTGACCTGGTTCAGGTTGAGGTGAGGGTAAACAAGACCCGTGGCGATGGTCCGCACCTGCACTTCATGTCTAGTGAGTGTGGTCTTTGTACCAGGTTTCCCGTTCGATTCGGGCTTGGGTCATGACCCTGATTCTCTAAATTTTTTTTCTTCCAGCACATATTCAGGCTCGGGTCATTATCTGTCTCAACAATTTTTCCCTCTACTCAGCTTAAATTCCTCCCATCCGAATACAGATGAAAAACAATTACTTACAGATCTCCGGATATTTCATACTTAAAACTTGTCACCAAAATCAATTTCCACCCACACACCTATCCCACCTCGAATACATGCAAAACAAGACCCGTGGCGGTGGTCCGCATCTGCACTCCATATCAGAATGCCATTTTCGATTTATTACAGCAGGAAGCCCGTTCGATTCAGGCTCGGGTCCTAACGGCTTCTTTCTTCATGATTTGTTTGGCTCATCTCTAAATTTGACTCAACATGTGGGGGTTCATCTGAAGGGAAAAGAAGACCTATGTCCACCAGCAGTGTGCAGCAGGAAGCCCGTTCGATTCGGGCTCGGGTCCTGGTAAGGATATTGATTTCAAGCTTTTTTTTATTCACCAAAAATTGTCTTAGACGTATCCTGGTTCAATTGGAGGGAGAGGAAGACCCGTAGCAGTGGTCCGCACCTGCACTCTGTGCAGGATTTCAAGCCTATGGCAGCAGGAAGCCTGTTCGATTCAGGCTTGGGTCATATGCATCAAACGAGGGTACTTTTCTCTCTCTTCTGTTCTTCACAATGTCTCTAGATTTGGATTGATTTTAAGTAGATAGAAAACAAGACCCATTGTTTGTTGACTCTTTTTTTGTTTTGTTTTCTCCCTAAAATTAGTTGACTTGGCACAATATTAATTCAAAGGAAAGGAAGACCCATAGCGGTGGTCCACACCTATACACTCTGTGTAGAACCATGACTGAATGCATCGCAGCAGGCACCCGTTCGATTCGGGCTCGGGTCATGCGTGGTTTAATAGTGTTTTTTTCTCTCTCTCCCTCTCTCTTAATATTTACCTCCATCTCCAGGCATGCAGCACATTGAATGTGCGAATACTCAGACACCCATTGAGGGTATCTGATCCGAATGTACATAGAACAATTACTGGGACCTATAGATCTCCAAGTCCAAACTCTGTGTAATGATACCGATAGGATATAGCACTGTAACCTAGATTTAATTGCAGCAGCTTATTTGTGTTCAAATCTGAAGAAAGGAAGACCCGTAGCGGTGGTCTGCACCTGCACCCCATGTCGACAACTTGTACCATGCAGCAGGAAGCCTGTTCGATTCGGGCTCGGGTCATAGGTCATCGATTCACAAGATTCTTTTAAATCTCTCTCTTTTATTACCTACCTCCATCTCCAGGCATGCAGCACATTGAATGTGCAAATCCTCAGACACCCGTTGAGGGTATCCCATCCAAATACACAGAACAATTAGCGGGACCTATAGATCTCCAAGTCCAAACTCTGTGTAATCATACCAATAAGATATAGCACTGTAACCTAGATTCAATTGCAGCAGCTTATTTTCGTTCAAATCTGAGGAGAGGAAGACCTGTGGCGGTGGTCCGCACCTGCGCTTCATATGTTGTTTCAAAACTTGGCAGCAGGAAGTCTGTTCGATTCGGGCTCGGGTCCTGGTAAGAATATTGGTTTCAACCTTTTTTTTTTTCTCACCGAAAATTGTCTTAGACGTATACTGGTTCAATTGAAGGGGAAGGAAGACCCGTAGCGGTGGTCCGCACCTGTAATTCATGTCATTAGATTTTGTGTACATTGCAGCAGGAAGCCCGTTCGACTCAGGCGCAGGTCATGAATCGCTTTCTCCCACTTTTTTTTCTTACCAATAAATTGGACTCAACCTATGGGACTTTTATTTGAGGGAATGGAAGACCCGTAGCGGTGGTCCGCACCTGCACTCTATGTACAATTTCAAGGGTATTGCAGCAGGAAGCCTGTTCGATTCGGGCTCGGCCTTGGACTCTTCTACGATATTTTTTCTTTTCCCTCTTGGTGTAAAATATCCCTCAACTTGGAGGAGTCTGTATGCAGAGAACAAGACCCATGGCGGTGGTCCGCACCTGCATTCTGTTAATCTTCTCTATAGAACTCTAGTAGGAAGCCCGTTCGATTCGGGCTCAGGTCCTTCGGATGTCATCCGGTTTCTTTTTTTCATCTTACCAATAAATTTGACGCAACATATCGGAGTTCAATTGAAGGGATTACAAGACCCGTAGCGGTGGTCTGCACCTGCCTTCATTTGAAGTGTCAGCAAGAAGTTTGCAGCAGGAAGCCCGTTCGATTCGGGCTTAGGTCATTCACCTGTTTTCTTGATGCTTTTTTTTTCTCAACCCTAAAATTACTTGACTGTATTTGGGTTCAATTAGAGGGAAAACAAGACCCGTGGTGGTGGTCCGCACCTGCTCTCAATAGCCGAATTCTAAAGTGCAGTAGGAAGCCTGTTCGATTCGGGCTCGGGTCCTTGCACTCTTGTACCAATATTTTTTCTTTTCCCTCTTGGTGTAAAATATCCCTTGACATATCAGAGTTCTATTAGAGGGTGAAGAAGACTCGTAGCGGTGGTCCGCACCTGCACTTGATACCTCGTTACAAGCTTGCGGCAGGAAGCCGGTTCGATTCGGGCTCGGGTCATTCTTTTGTCGCTCACACTTTCTTCCCCTTCGACCAATAAATTGCTTGACCTTGTTCAGGTAAAGGCGAGGGTAAACAAGACCCGTAGCAGCGGTCTGCACCTGCATTTCATAACTTTGTCCAAAATTTTGACAGCAGGTTGCCTGTTCGATTCGGGCTCGGGTCCTAGACATCAGCTTCCCTGCTTTTTTTTTTCTCGCCTAGAAATTACTTGACCTTGTTCAGGTTGAGGTGAGGGTAAACAAGACTCGTGGTGGTGGTCCGCACCTGCACTTCATGTCAGTGAGTGTGGTCTTTGTACCAGTTTCCCGTTCGATCCGGGCGCGGGTCATTCCCTTGTTTTTTTGATGCTTTTTTCTCATCTCCAAATTTCCTTCAATTTGGATTGAGTTACTGTAGGAGGGAAAAACAAGATCCGTGGTGGTTCGCCCCTGCACTCCATATCCGAGTATCGCATTTAGATTGCAGCAGGAAGCCCGTTTGATTCGGGCTCGGGTCCTAGGATATTATCCGCCTTGTTTTTTTTTCCTTTTTCTTACCAATAAATTGCTTGACCTTGTTTAGGTTGAGGTGAGGGTAAACAAGGCCCGTAGCGGTGGTCCGCACCTGCATTCCATAGTAAGTCGTCAACCCAGTTTAGAGCAGGAAGCCTGTTAGAATCGGGCTCGGGTCATTCTCATGTGTCCTACCACTTTTTTTCTTGTCCAGGAATTAGAGAGGTTGCGCAACAGCCATATGAGCCATCAGATGGCTTCTTTGCAGTGCGCGCCGTATGGCTAATGGCTTGCATGGCTGGGGCTATCCTACATTGTTACCTCTCAGAAATCTTTGTCATTCTTCTAAATGTCAAGTTGTCTCTCGAAACAAATTGCCTAGCCATCACACTCATCTACGACAGCGAGAATCCCTAGAAAATTGGAATTCCCAGCAAGAATTGCCTCACCCCAACCGAGCAAGTTGCAACGATAGTGTTATATAATGTATATGGCCAGAATACACTCAAAGGAAAGAAATTGATTCAAAAGTCATACCGTCGGAAAGCCATATGGTGCGCACGGCAAAATAGCCATCAGATGGCTTATACGGCTGTTGCGCAAACAGGTTATTGCCTCGGATGTAAAGTGATTTCAATTGGAGGGATAGAAAGACCCGTGGCGGTGGTCTGCACCTGCGCTCTGTTGTTAAGGATCCTTGTACCATTGCAGCAGGAAGCCTGTTCGATTCGGGCTCAAATCATAGCTACTCTCCTGCGACCTTTTTTTCTCCTCATCAATAAATTTGACTCAACATGTGGCAGTTCAGATACAGGGATAACAAGTCCCGTAGCGGTGGTCCGCACCTGCACTCTGTGTAAATTTGTGAGTACATTCTAGTAGGTTGCCCGTTCAATTCGGGCTTGGGTCATGAATCTCATTCCTGTCACTTTTTCTTTCGCTCATCAATAGATTGGGCTCAACATATGGGAGTTTATTTGAAGAGATTACAAGACCCGTAGCGGTGGTCCGCACCTGCACTTCATAAGCGATTTTATTATTGCAGCAGGAGGCCTGTTCGATTCGGGCTTGCGTCCTTAGGATACTGTCTTTTCCTTTTTTTCTCATCTTACCAATAAATTGCTTGACCTTATTCCAGTTCAAATATAGGGATAACAAGACCCATAGTGTAGACCCGTAGCGGTGGGTGGAACCAATACAGGGTAAATGCAGCAGTATCGAATCAAGGAACAAGCCATCGTGTTATACTAAGAGAATCAGAGTTGAAACTTCCCCCTCAGGACACATACGAAACCACACTATTTTCTGGAGTGACTTTAGTGATTCGGCGAGAAGAAAGTCGCCTGTGCCTTGAGTGACTGATTCGAAAGCCTGATCAGCCTTGTCCGCTGACGCTTGTCCGTTGAGTTAAATTAAAAATTAAAAGAGCCATGCAATCCGCACAACATGCGCGAGAAGAAATACCGATAACCACTTGCTGTGAGCTCAGCAGGAATTCTTCTGTGGCCTAGTAGTTGGCACAAGGTCGAACTTGACTATATGTAATTTAACAGCCAACCAGTGTTTTGCATCGATCGTATCATACATACTTGATTATTATTATCTTCCTATCCATCTAACGGGCTCTTGCACACGAATGATGTCGTCCTGTTCTCTTTGAACGCATCCTTGAGAACCATAATGGACGAGTATGCACCGAGGCCTCCCAACGCCAGCGCACCACCCACGTACAGGATATTAGCAGTATTGACCCACCATCGCCGCGCCATGAAGCCACGCACCATCCGCTTGAACCCCGTGTCACGGAGGACTGTCTGTCCAGTCGCGGGGTCGAAGCCCTCGCCCTCTTGCAGTGCGTGCCGCTTCATCCAGAACGCGATCGAGAGCAGGGGTGGGAACGTGTACGTGAAGTGCAGGATACAGAAGGCGGCGACGACAGAGGTTAGCCCCGAGAAGTTAGGGATGCCTGCGGCGAGGACAAAGGCGACTGCCCAGTATACGGGGATGAGACCTGCCCACAGCCACTTTCCGCGGGTGGTGGCCAGGCCCGGAGCGCGGAATATCTCAACAAAGACATTGTTATAAATGACTAGGAGCTTTTGTTAAGAACTGCGTAGAAGAATTAATTTGTACCCACCTTTGATTCCGATGTTTCCGTACAACGCTGCGGCAATGACTGCACTGACCATGGCGAAGACATTTCCCGCCGTCTGGAGGTTGTATTGCCCAATGCCGAGATAGCTGGGATTGATGGAGTACTGTCCTTGGAACCCGTACATGAACAGGCCATAGAACATGTACCTGTGAGGAAACCGAGTTAGCATCGAGTTGGAATGAATAAGACACGCTCATACCAAAAATAAATGAAGGCCTGGGCGGCCCACATGGCGGTGAGAAAGTCCCGTGGACGTTTCATTTCAGCCATAAACTGAACAGCGCTCGCGTTTGATGATTATATATGAAGAATGAATTAATGGATTAACAAACCTCGGGGAAGACCATTGCGCCTCCATACGCAAAGATGGCTTGCATGGCTCCGCTCACAGAGCCGATGAAACCGCCGGTATTAGGCAAGCCGCCGCTGGTCTGCACGGGCGGGAAGACCCCCTGGGCGTTCGGTGTGATGAGGGCTCCACCGTCAATGATCGCGCCCGCAGCCGAGTTTACACCAGCGAAATTTGGTGGACTGTTCGCCGCGGCGCCCATGGTGATAAACATGCAGATCAGGTTTAGCCAGACGGCGACGTTGGCAAGCCAGCCAAATTTTTGGAGGGTGCGGATTTGACCCACAAAAAAGCCCACCAACGCCCAGATCATGCAGCAGATGATGAAGCAGACCTTGAACTTGGTGGCCTGGGACAGGGCTTCGCCGTTGGAGATGACAATGAGGCCGACATTGAGGAGCAGCTGGATTCCCTGTAGGAAGTTGAAAAGATACCGCATCCATGGGCCGTACAGGCGCTGGCCAAGGTCACCGAAACTGCGCACGGGGAACTGGTACGAGTCCAGCCCAAGGAATATGTCCCAAAGAAGATACCCCGAGTAGCCTGCGAGGGCGGCGAAGACGGTGTAAAGGGCAATTCCGGGACTATACAGAGTCAACCATTAGAATTTACTTGTCGCAAAATAAAATAAAAACAAGAGAGGAGTGACCTACCCCCAACCCATTGTCGCAAACGCGTAAGGGAGTCCGAAAGGCCCCAGGATGTCGGTCGTGATAAGATAAAAGGCGGCACCCCTGGTCGCGGTGCGCAAAGCCCTCGAGGCATCAGCCCATTCGGCGTCCGAGATGAGACCATTGCCGGAAGACGGTTCATGCTTCACGACACCGCCGTCCGACTTGGAAGGAAAGACAAGGGAGAGCCAGGTGGTTTCGCGCCCGGTGACTGGCTGTGCCGCCTCTTCGGCGCGCGTTTGCTGTGCATAGTAGTAGTACTCCTCGAACGTGACATTAGGGTCATTGGGCCCGCCGCGCGCGTGTGGCGAGACGGCGCCGGGCGTGGGGCTGGATTTCGTCATAGACATGTCGCCCTTCTCGTCGACCTTCTCATGCTCGCTTTGGTGCAGGCGAGGGTCGCCGCCGTCCAGTGCGAAATTTGCTGGTTGAGCCATTGAGTTCAAGTGTATAGAGGTGGCGAGAGAAACGTAGTGTGGGGCAGACGCTTTAAAGACTGCGGAATGGATGTCAATCCGTGAGACGAACCAGTGTTCACTGAGGCTCCATATATAACTCCACTGAATGTGTGGCTAATAATACCTGCTTCTAATCGGCACCAAATTAGACGTGTCCAACTGGAGATGGCGAGGAGATGGAGCGGACTAAATGGTTTGTGGTTTGGATGGTTTGGCGCAACCTCCGGGTACATTTCCTTTCATTGTAAGTCCATAGCCAGAAAGAAAGCTCGGGAACACATCCCGGCGTGGGGATGGAAGGAAGAACATAAGTAAGAGCTTCCGGAATTTACTCAAGATCCGAGGCTGCGTCTCCAGCCGAGTCCAGCCACTGCCGACGTAATTATAATCGAATTCAAGTTCACATGATCCTGGCTGCGCGGGAGTTGTGCGCGGAAGTCTTCGGAAAGTCTCCGAGAAAATTATTCATCCTGACAGGGCCCGCTCTCCCGCTTTTTCTTTTTTGAAGTGGTACCCGGGCCGTCTGTCTGAATGGGTTGCAAGGTTAGTTCTGGTGAGGCGCACCAGCTGGCGGTAAACAAGATAAGCCTTACTGGATGAACATCGATCGTGGACCACGCTGTCGATTCGAGGTTCGGTCACTTCGGCCGGTGTCCAGGTTGGAGTACTGCCACTTTGCCGCGGCCCGCCACTGCTGTCGTAAAAAGCTTAACGATATCAGAAGAAATAAATAACATCCATCAAGATACTCACCTCCTGCTGTTTGCTACGTCTAATATCGTCCGAGCCCTTCGCCCAACAGGTGTGAATTGTTGCAGTAGAAACCTGGGTCCTTTTCCCGAAAAGGAGTCAAATTCTGTCAAACCAAACCCCGAACTTCTTCGGCTCAAAAATCTCTCGCACTCACTCAATACAAGAATTTACATTAAAGACCCTAGCTCCAGATAATTCCCGGTTCGCAGATTTCCACCCGATGCCCATGACCCGAGATATTTTTCTAATCTTCCTCTCGCATTGGCAGTGTTGTCCTCCGATTCGTATCTTCGTTTGAAACCTGGGTACTCATATCTGCTACTTCTGGTCCAGGCACTTGCGAATACTCACGAAGAACGACATGAAAATCGAAGATAATATTTTTATGGTCCGGGAACTGTCTCGTGTCGCCTTAGGTGCGCAGATTTGTGAGTATTCAACTGTCGACTCAGTCGTTGGAAGATGTATACGACGGGCAAAGAAAAGAGAATAACTTGCATTGGAATAACACAAGAAAGAGCTCGAACCCACCAACCAAGAACTTTGTGGATTCGTAAATATCAAGTAATAGCAGCGAGCCAAATTTGACAGCTGAAAAAACACCAACACGGCGACAGGAACAAAATGAAACTTGAACCCGAGTCATTTCCCCAACACTCCAGAAAGCCAGTGCGCCCATCATCATCATCGTGCAGTTCAACCTCCTATGCACAGAGCTGGAAGAAGACCAGAGGTCCAAGACTTGGTAATACAGCGTTGGCGAGAAACGCAATATCGCAATCATTCTGCACGCATCCCGTCAAATTTGCTTGAAGATATGCAAGAGGGTATCGAGGCTTGTACTCCCAGCCTCTTACGGGTCAATTTGCTTCAAGCAGGGCAATAAGAATACCTTCCAGTTTGTGGAGTCAATGTGTTCGATGCCAAGAGTTCGCAGCTGAGGCGCCATTAACCCGACAAATTGGTTGCGGTAATATTCTGAGCCGGAAAATCGGAGTGTCTTTCGAATCCAAGCACTATTAGCTACTTGGGCTGTTGAAAAAGAACCGAGTGTTTTGAAATGTAGAACGATGCAGTTGGAAATGGTGCGGACCAATTGGAGAAAACAGTGACCCAAAATGTAAACTCCGTTCAATGAGTCTGCCTTCTCAACATCCAAGTCCTCGAGGAGAGGGTTGAATGAATCTGACTTCGCGAAGGATTGTGCAGACTCTTCATGTGGTTGAACCCAGTTGAACTGTGGGAAAGTTGCATCAATTTGAAAGAAGCGGTGGAACGACGTGATTTGCGGATACAATGTGCGAACTTATTCCTGTGCGAAGGTAAGGATTGCAAGATCCGTGGCGGTGGTACGCACCTGCACTCAATATGGTGTTCCCATTTGACTTTCAGTAGAAACTCGTTCAATCCGGGCTCGGGTCCTGTTGAAGCTTGTTCAGTTTAATTTTTTTCAACCGACTTGTTTCTGTTCGTATGTAAGGATTGCAAGGCCCGTGGCGGTGGTCCACTTCTGCACCTAATCAGCAACTGCGACTATTCACTTTCAACAGGCAACTGTTCGAATCGGACGCGAGTCCTTGGCTTGAGTTTCACGATTTCTTTCTCAAATTTCACCCGACTCATCTCTATTCGAACGTAAGAATTACAAGGCCCGTGGCGGTCGTCCGCACCTGCACTACGTCCCTGAGCCACGCCTTGCAGGCAGAGAGCCCGTTCGATTCGGGTTCGGGTCCGGGGGCGACGATTCTGTGTTTTACCACTCACCCTCATTTCACTTCACTTATTTATCTTCGAAGGTAAGAATTACAAGACCCGTGGCGATGGTCCGCACCTCCTCCCTATGAGCGGAAACTACGATTATTGAAGCAGCTACCTGTTCGATTCGGGCTCGGATCCTAGCTTGTGGGAAGTTTCCAATTTTTTTTTTGTAGTACCACTCACCCTTAAATTTCACCTAACTTATCTCTGTTTGAACGTAAGGATTTAAAGACCCGTGGCGGTGGCCCGCACCTGCACTCCATATGCAAGATTTGGTCTAATTGAAGCAAGCACCCGTTCGACTCGGGTTCTAAGTCGGGCACTGCATCCACTTCTTTTTTTCTACTACCACCCACCCTACTCAACTTATTTATCTTCGAATGCAGGAATTGCAAGACCCGTGGCGGTGGTCCGCACCTGCACTCCATATGAAATTTACTCAGCTATAATTGAAGCAGGCAGCCTGTTCAATTCGGGCCCGGGTCCTAGGTCGGTATAGTCTCTCATAGACAGACACTACAACTTTGGTGCTCGTGCCTCGCATGTCGTAAGATCGGTCGGCGATTCTTTTGCCACGCTAAGTTGACCCATGAATTTCACCCGACTTATGTATGTTCTAACGTAGGGATTACAAGGCCCGTGGCGGTGGTACGAACCTGAATGTTCGATTCGGGCTCGGGTCCCTAGTTTGTGGCTGAGTTTTTTCTTTTTGCCGCGCTAAGTTGTTCTTGAAGCTCACCCGACTTAATTTCGTTATAATGTAGGAATTTCAAGGCACATGGTGGTGATCCGCACCTGCACTTCATACGCAAGTCTCTGCTCTAATTGAAGCAGACACCCGTTCGATTCGGGCTTGGGTCATAACACTGTTGTCTTGTTTTTACCACTCACCCTCAAATTTCACCCAGCTTATTCCTGTTCGAATGGATGCATTGCAAGACCCGTTGCGGTGGTCCGCAACCTGCACTCCACATGTTCTCTGTATCAATTGAAGCAGACCCCCGTTCGATTCGGGCTCGGGTCCTAGACCGGTGAGAGTTTTTTTTTTGCGACTCTACGTTGTCTTTGAAGTTCATTCAGCTTATTCCTGTTCGAATCTAAGGATAGCATGACTCGTGGCGGTGGTCCGCACCTGCACCCTATTAATGGGAAAGATGTATTGAAGCAGGCACCCGTTCGACTCGGGCTCGGGCCCTCGGGTTGAGGTTTACGATTTCTTTTAGTCACTCTAAGTCGACCCATGCATGTCCCAGCTTATTCCTGTTCGAATGTAGGGATTTCAAGACCCGTGGCGGTGGTACGCACCGGCACCACAAACTAGATTATAAAGCAGGTACCCGTTCGATTCAGGCTCGGGTCCTAGCTGGTATCTCCTTCTACCACTCACCCTAATAAATTTCACCCAGCTTATTCCTGTTCTAATGTAAGGATTACAAGCCGTGGCGGTGGCCGCACCTGCAGCCAATTGGTGTATTGCCATTGAACTTCCAGCAGGAAGCTCGTAGACTCGTAACCAGTCTGCCTACGCCGTTCTAACAAGGCGGGCTTGTTGCCGTAGGCAGACTGGTACTTCTCGGAGCTGTCAATTGGGCTGGGGCGGAGTTTGAAATTAAGTCTTGACTTGAGTGGGGCCGGTCAGAAGCGATGACCAACCGATGACGCACATCCGCATTTAGCTCCTTTTGATTTAGTTTCTTCTCTAAACTCGACTCAATTTTATGGATCCTCCGAGCTGAAAAGCAGAAGTTTGAGGAGACAGATGTAAAGGGGTGGAATTATCATTGATTATTCCAGCTTGAACGGAGAAGAAAGCTTGAAAATTGCGGCGCGCAAAAATACCTCGAGAAATTAAACACTTAAAATTTCAAACTCCGCCCCAGCCCAATTGGGATATCCGAGAAGTACCAGTCTGCCTACGGCAACAAGCCCGCCTTGTTAGAACGGCGTAGGCAGACTGGTTACGAGTCTAGGAAGCTCGTTCGATTCGGGCTCGGGTCCTCGCAGGTGTCTCACTGATTTTTTTTCTCTTGCTGCTCACCCTTAAATTTCACCCAAACTATCTCTGTCCGAAGGTAAGGATTTCAAGACCCGTGGCGATGGTTCGCACCTGCACCCCATGAACGGAAGAAGCTAGTTCCATTTTGGCAGGCAGCCTGTTCGATTCGGGCTTGGGTCCTGTTGAAGTTCGTTAGTATTTTTTTTTTTCCCCGAGCTTGTTCCTGTTCTAATGTACAGACTGCCTGACCTGTGGCGGTGGTCCGCACCTGCACTCTATATGTTTGCAAACGAAGAATAGTAATTGCAGCCGGCACCCGTTCGATTCGGGCTCGGGTCCTCGCAGGTGTCTCACTGATTTTTTTTCTTCACTGACCCTTTAATTTCACCTAACTTATCCCTGTTCGAATGTAAGAATTTAAAGGCCCGTGGCGGTGGTCCGCACCTGCACTCAATGTGTGGTGTTCCAGTTAACTTTCAGCAGGAAGCCCGTTCGATTCGGCCTCGGGTCCTCGCAGGTGTCTCACTGATTTTTTTTCTTCACTGACCCTTTAATTTCACCTAACTTATCCCTGTTCGAATGTAAGGATTTAAAGGCCCGTGGCGGTGGTCCGCACTTGCACTCAATGTGTGATCTTCCTATTTGGCTTTCAGCAGGAAGCCTGTTCGACTCGGGCTCGGGCCATATTTGAATGGAGGTGGATTTTTTTTTTGCCACGCTAAGTTGTCTTAAATTTCACCTAGCTTATCCCTGTTCGAATGTAAGGATTTAAAGACCTGTGGCGATGGTCTGCTCCTACACTCCATGTGTTACTCCCGCTGTGATTTGAGCAGGAAGCCTGTTCGATTCGGGCTCGGGTCCTAGACCGGTGAGAGATTTTCTTTTTTGCGACTCTACGTTGTCTTTGAAGCTCACTCAGCTTATCCTTGTTCGAATGTAAGGATTTTAAGACCCGTGGCGGTGGTCCGCACCTGCACTCTATAAATGGGACTCAGGTTATTGAAGCAGGCACCCGTTCGATTCGGGCTCGGGTCCTAGCGTGGTGTGGTGACTTGCAAAATTTTTCTTCTACTCCTTGAATTTCACCCGAGTTATCTCTGTTCGAATGTATGGATTTCAAGACCCGTGGCGGTGGTCCGCACATGCACTACGTTGCCCAGGCACTCGTTTGCAGGCAGGTAGCTCGTTCGATTCGGGCTCGGGTCATGAGGTTGAAGCCGAAGTTTTTTCCTTTTTTCTTTGTCAGTCGCTCGTAAGTAAATTTATGCGGCGAGTATTGCTAGTCGGAGCGTGGAGATCCCCGGCCCCGGTTTATTCGTGAATTTAAATAATATAAAGGCCGAGCAATCATTAGTTTGTCAACGCACCGCCCAAGGACAACGCGCCGAGATGCCCAACTGCCGACATCGTCTGATTCGATATATATCTCGGTCGGCCAATTCTCAAATCCCCACTACGGACGGTTGATCTTTTTTTTTCATATAGATCTCCGTGAGGCGCGTATCGATACCAATAACTTGATTTACGTTGCGGTCTAGGTAGATATCAGGTGTGATTCTGATCATGATGGTAAATTTAACAGAGGAGTACTGTACTTGGTTGCCGGTGGGTCCAGACTCCGGATTCTAGATTCTGGCCATGGGCTCATCGTCGGGTTTTAAATATTCGGGTAAGTAGGCCATTGGCAGAAATCGCGGTGGGGCGAGGGAGAAGGGAATAATCTGCGTTGCTGACCCAGATAAGGGGGGGGGGGGGGGGGGGGGGTATATAACGGTGCATAAATACATAGGTACGTTGACATAAATAGATTAAATCCAGGACTGACACATTAATAAAAAAAATTGAAATAGTTACTGGAACGCGTTGAAAACGATCCTCGTGGGTGAGGTGATTTTTTAGCTGTGTTGGTGAATCTGCGGTTTAGTTGAACAGAGACCGCTACAGGACCCTCTTTTCACTACTATGTATATCTGGAGCATCAGGCTGCACACTGCAACTAAATCTTTCGCTGTGTTTCCCAGTCTTTGCGGTTGAATTTGTATCGGTGAACTGAGTTGATTTAGCGTGGTGCGTGCAACCTGGCATCGAACTCTCTCTGTTGGCGGTTGCATCAATGTAGGCTCGAAACCAGCCTGTAGATGAGAGACGAGTCTCGATCTACAGGCTGGTCGATCGGAGTTTGAAATCAGGTAACGCGCGAGTTACCATAAAAGGCCATTAGATAAGCAAGTGTGAATTGGGGCATTGAAATACAAATTTCCAACATACGAGTACCTATAATAATAGAGTCTATGTATAAAATGTCCTGTGTCTTTGAAAGAGCCTGAATTTGACGAATTCATAATGCTAGAATTTCTTTTCAGTCAGGTTGTGTTTGTTTGGCTCGGGCGTGCTCCGCCAAAAATTTGCTTATCTAATAGCCTTTTATGGAAGTTCCGCGCGTTAACTGATTTTAAACTCCGATCGACCGGTCTGTCTATCGACAGCTTTGCTTCATAGACAGACCGGCTCCGGTCTAGCATCAATGCACATCAACGGTTTGAATTATAATTTACAACATATCTGGGGCCCTAACAACGCACTCCCTTCTCTGCCTAACACGAATCGTTCTTAGCGCTTTGCAACCCACCCCTATCCCTTGTTTTCGCGCCAAGCAGCAACAGCACGTGATCGCGTCCCATCACCACCGAGTCCCCATTCGTCTAATCTCGGCTCTTGCGTCAAATGTCCTTTCTCCGACCCGCATAATCTCCCTCGCTCGACAGGTGGTGCCTATCTATCTATTCTGTGCTCTGCCGGTTCGATCGCTTTGGCTGTCTGTCTCAGGCTGCCATGGACGTTATAACTTATCTTTGGACCGAGTCTCCGAGAATCTGGATGTGATGACGGGGTCTAAGTGGGACGACGAACAACATACAACTCAGAGGCGATGCGTGGATGCTGGATGGATCGTGGATAACTTGGCACGCCACCGGGTCCTCGGAATGCTGGTTGAAGGCAGAAGCGTTTCAAGAATACGTAGGGATTGGACAGCGCACGCGGCGCCGGGACGTTCGATGCCGTTCCTGGCCGAAGCGTCAAGCGAATAATTATCCTTCGACGGGTGTCTCTCTGTCCGACGTCGAGTGTATCTGGGCTGTGTCCTCTACCGTTCTTCCTGCCGTACCCATCTGCGACCGAACACTGTACCTTTCTTCAATTGGCCCTGCTTACGACCTCCCACCAACCGAGGCCCGACAAACGGAACAAAGTCAGGACCAACCAGCTATTAGCGGACAGACAGGAACAAGGACGATTCGGGTCAGATCCAGCTGTGGACCGGTCGCCAACTAACGAGCAGCTGTCTCAACAAGCACGCAACTTAAGACAGATCTATCGCCGGCGTATATTTGGCTAGATACCGTTCACCCTGCGCGCCTTTGCACTGCTCGCCCTCGCCGCTCTTTCTTCATTTCCGTTTTCGTTGCGGCGTTACCTCCAAGGAGGATTCCATAACGACAACATCATCATACCTTAGGACGACAAGGATACGTTAATATAGAAGGATAAAGCGCAAATGTCGACACCGTACACCTCGTACGCGAGCACCACACTCGGCGGAGTGCGCCCCCCATCTTCGCCTCAGGCCCAGGAGACATCCCCCCCGCCCTCCCCAGGACACCCAGGTCACCCACCACCCCGCACACACCCAATACACCCAATACGCCCTCGTCCTCCGCTTCGTCCCGCTACCCGCCTTCTACTTCCCCTGCGATGAGCGGCCGCCCGACGAGCGCCGGCACCGGCGCAGGTGGGAGTCCCTACGCCCACTCCTACCCGAGCCCCTACGGGCACACCCCCAGCGCAAGCGGCACGCACCCCCCGCGCGTGCCCTCCCAGCTCGGCGTCTCGCACGCCTGGGACGCCGCCTCCTCCTCCGCAGGCTCCTCCTCCGCGAGCTTCAACGAGATCGAGCTCGATCTCGGTGAGGGCGAGGAGAGCTATGCCATGCGGCGCGGACCGTACGCGCACTCGCACAGTGGAGGTAATGGGGGAGCGACGGGCAGGGAAGGTGTGACGATCCTGACGAGCGACTACGACGAGGTAGACGCGCTGTTGCATTCGATTTGTGGGTCCCCCTTCTGTCTTCTTTTAATCAAGAAATAACCTACCTCGTCGGACAGACGAAAAAACCCAGCAAGACGCGTGGTTTGCGCCCGCACCCACGGCGGGTGCGCTCGCTGACGCCTCACTTGGCGGCGTGGCGCTACGTGTGGCGGCGTCGGCGCCCGCTGCGGCTGGGGCTCCAACTGCTGCTGCTGCTCCTGCAGTTCCGGAACAAGACACCGCACCGAGCGGTACGTCGACTCCAGGTGAGCCCTCTATCTATACCTCCCTCGAGGAAAAGAAAGCTGACGTACCACCAAATCACAGGCGCCAAATCCCAACCCGACGCCCAACAATCCGAATTCCGCATCTTCCCGTACAACGCGCCGCACCTCGTGCCCTTCGAGGCGGCCGTACGCGCGCTGAACCCGGCGGGCGCGGTGTTGGTACGGAACGCGGCGGTGACGGCGGCGGTGGGGAAAGTGTGAGTGTCTTTTTTTTTTTTGGTTATGCCTTCTTCCTTCTTGCCCGTTTGACTTGAATTGCTCGCTGACGCTGACGCTCGCACAGCCCGGCAACGGAATACTCCCTCTACGTCGACAGCGCGACGCGCATCCAGGTGTTGGGCCGCATGGGCGACCTCCCGCGCGCGGAGAAGGACCAGTGTGGGGCGTTTATTGTGAGTAGTGTCCCTCCCTCAAATTAGCAATCATCACTAACGCCTCCCACAGCGCACGCCCCCTTCGCTCGTCCTCTGGGCGCCCCAAGTCGAGACCCTCACGTCCCTCGCGGCCGAGTTCGAGGAGAAGTTGATCAAGTTCATATGGCGCACGCGCGCGTCGGTGGTGCCATCCCTTGCTTCCAGTGTGGGGACTGCTGCTGGTACGTCTTCTTCCCCTTGCCCCTTGCTCTGAATCTGTGTATGAGGCTCCTCCCCCTCCCCTCCCCTCCCCTCCCCTCCCCTCCCTCTTTTCTTCTTTCTTTCAGTCTACATAACTAATATTAACGACACGCCCGTAGCTCCCGCCCCCAATACGATGACGAGGCGCCGCGACCGCGACAGCCACGCCGCGCCCGGCGTCCTCGCGTCCCTCTTCGGTTCCACGACTGCCCTCCCCCAAATGAGCGAGGTGCAGGAGGAAGGACGGGGCAGCACGGCGTTCCTCAACGACAGCGAGTCGCGCTTCCGGGAGACGTTCGAGGAGAAGGAGTCCCCCGCAAATTCGAACGACAAAAACGCGCAAGGCAAGAACGCGCAAGGCAAAGACAAAGACAAGCCGACGACGATCTTCGGCTGGTCGTGGCGTCTCCAGCCGCGCGCCGAACCCGCAAGTGGGGATGACCCGGAGAAGGCAGGCACGGGCGCGACGAAGGAGAGGAAGCTCGTGCTGTTGGGGCCGCTGTATGCGGGCTGTGGAGCAGCGTTGGCGGGGTGTGAGTACTGGCTTTTATCCTCGCGCGAACCTTCTTCTTCTCTTGGCTTTCGGTCCCGCCAAATTGGCGGCGCGGCGAACTCTCCTCCCTTTGATTGGGATTTCATTCCTTCCTCCTTGATTGCGATTCCATTCCGTTCTCTTTATCTCCCTGCCTGCCTGCCTGCCTCGCTGGCGGGCATATCTTTCGTTCTCTCGTTATTTGCGTGCCTCTCTGGCGGGTGTATTGTTCCTTTCGTTCGTTCGCCCTGTGCCGCGCGGCAGCGCTCCTGGTGTACGAGACCGAAGGAAGATGGCCGGCGCGCCGTGTGTGTGCTCTGTCATTTTTCGTCGTCATCGTCTGCGTCATTGCCTGAGCTGCGATGGTTTTGGGCTCAAGACCAGGAACGATGTCCACGCCCCCAGGCGTGCGATGGACAGAGACGTAGACGCCGCTTGATGTGATGCCGCTGCCTGCTTTGCTTATTTTTGCGGCGGGCTTGGACGTGGACGTGGGTGTGGTTTTGTCTTGTTCTTCGTTCTTCCATCTTTTCTTTTTTTTGTCTTTCATTCTTTCATTCTTGGCGCGTCTTTCATTCTCCGCTTGTCATGATTTTCTTCGAATTTCCCCCCACTCTCCCTGGACGTCAGCGCTAATCAATGCCTCTGCAGACTTCGTCATGTCCGGCATCAAAGTCCTGCTCCAAGAATACGCGCTCGATGGCGACCCGAAGCGTTTCGCGCTGTTGGCCACGCTGCCCGTCATCTTTTGTGTTTCCATCGTGCGTGTCTTTCGGCCTTGTCTAATGCAAATGTTCTTTGGCTGACCCCTCCTTTCACCCCCCAGTTCTTCTGCCTCCAGCTCGTCGGTAACATCTCCCTCGTCATCGGCCCCGTCGCGCAATACCACGAAAACTCGGCGTACTACTCCGCCGTCAAGCCCGGGCCAAACCCCGCCGTCGACAATAACCTCCCGCACATTACGATCCAGTGCCCCGTGTACAAGGAGAGCCTCAAGGATGTCATGTGCGTTTCCCTTTCGTCTATCTATGGGAGATGCTGATATCGGATGCAGCGCGCCGTCGGTGCTGTCGGTGAAGAAGGCGATGCAGACGTACGCGCGGCAGGGCGGGACGTCGGCGATCTTCATCTGCGACGACGGGATGCAGCTCATCTCGGAGGAGGACCGTCAGGAGCGCATGGCGTTCTATGCGAACCATAATATCGGGTACAGCCTCCTCTTCCTCACGTGACCTCGCGACTGACTCTCGCGCGCAGATGGACCGCGCGTCCAGGGCACAACAAGGATGGCTTCTTCCGGAAGGGCAAGTTCAAGAAAGCGAGCAACAT
Source organism: Mycena leptocephala (assembly GCA_029378395.1). NCBI lineage: Eukaryota > Fungi > Basidiomycota > Agaricomycetes > Agaricales > Mycenaceae > Mycena > Mycena leptocephala. Next base: position 123,776 of record JARJLF010000223.1, read on the forward strand.
GAATTACGGACTTGGTGCGTCTCCCTTCTTCGCTTTCCCGCGTGGCCATCGAGGCTGACGGTCCACAGCGCTGTCCCTGCGGCTCGAGAAGCACCTCGCGGCGCTCGAGGCGGCAGGCGTCACCGAGGATGACGGCGAGTGCCTCGAGGACAAGGCGATGCACCTCGCGGTCGAGGAGGTCTACGAGGAGAGCGGGAAGAAGCACCGGCCCTGGGCGTGCAACGGCAAGAGTCTGCGCGTCGGGGAGATTATCCTGATTATCGACTCGGACACGATCGTCCCCGAGGACTGCTTCCGCGACGCTGCGCGCGAGATGTACGAGAGCCCGGATTTGGCTATTATCCAGCACGAGTCAGGTGAGTATCCCTCCTCCCCCTCGCCTCTTTTGCACGGACGAGTTGCTAACGATGCCGTAGACGTCATGCAGGTTGCGCACCACTACTTTGAGAACGGGATCACGCACTTCACGCGCCGCATCAACAGGTGTATCTCGTACGGGTGCGCGAACGGCGAGGTCGCGCCCTTCGTGGGGCACAATGCGTTCCTGCGCTGGAGTGCCGTACAGGACGCCGCGTTCGACGACCCCGACGACGGGAAGCGCAAGCAGTGGAGCGAGAGCAACGTGTCCGAGGACTTCGACCTCGCGCTCAGGCTGCTGCTCGGCGGGTACACGCTCCGCTGGGCGACGTATTCCGACGGCGGATTCAAGGAGGGTGTCAGTCTGACGGTCGTCGATGAATTGGCGCGATGGCAGAAGTATGCGTATGGGTGCGACGAGATTATCTTCAATCCGCTTATCCGGTGGTGGAGGGGCGGGCCCATTAGCAAGCAGCTGCGTGGGTTCGTGTGGTCCGCCGCGCCGGTGCACTACAAGATCGGGATGATGTCTTGTGCGTTGCCCTTCCTAGTTTCCTTCCGCTCAAGCTAATGTGTGTCTCAGACATGTTCTCGTACTGTTCGTGCATGTTATTCTGCTACTGAGATATTTGCTGACGCGCTCTCTAGACGGAATCGCTGCGGCCACCGTCGGCTCGATCCTGAACTACCTGCTGCTCGGGCTCGGGCTCCAGCTCGACCGCTTCTACCTCCACAGCTTTGAGATCCTCCTCGCCTGCACCGCCGTCTTCCCCGCGCTTGGAAACCTCGGCTTCACACTCCTTGAATACCGTCTCGGCCACTGCAACTTCTTCACCGGCCTGATCGAAAACCTCCGATGGATTCCCTTCTTGTACGCATCTCCGCACCCCGCTTCACGTCCCCCGTGCTAACAGCGCGCGCGCTCCGCAGCTTATTCTTCTTCGGCGGTCTAAGCATTCACCTATCTACCGCTATCCTCGCGCATTTGTTCTCATACGACATGTACGTTGTCTTTATTCTCGTCCCCATCAATGTTCCTGTTGCTGACCGGCGCCGCACAGGACGTGGGGATCAACGGTCAAAGAGGTCGAGCGGTCGACGTTCTGGATTGAAGGTACATTCCATCCTTACTGCCTCTGTCATCTCTGACGTGTTGCTGTTCGCCCCTGCCCCTGTAGTTCCTCGCATCTGGCAGCGCTTCAAACTGTCGTTCATCATCTGCTTCATGGCGATCGCCATGATGATCGTCATGCAATCAAACGCCGTGCCGTTTGAATGGCAGATTGCCACGAACTACGCGCTCACTATTCCCCTCTCGCTCGTGGTGGGCTGCCACATCCTCCTTCCGGTGCGTCTGCCCCTCAGCTCGAATTAGCGTCTTCGAACGTGCTAACGCCGAAACTGTTGTAGATCGTCCTGAACCCCTGGCTCATGATCTTCTCGTACTGATTGCATCCGGACTCTGAACTAAACCACAATGGACTCGCAATACATAGACTATTAATTCTTGAGATACTGTACACACTACCTCCTCACTCTTTTTGGGATCTGTCGTTACTCTGTTTGGGCTTCGGTCTTGTTTTTATGTCAGACTTTTTTAATAGTTTTTTCGAAGTAGAGAAATAATTAGCAACAGCCTTTGTCTTCCCATGTTGGTGGGAGGAGGCGCTCGTCAGCCATCTACGTGTGAAGTTCATTGTTATTTTAGCAATGGCTTATAGTCTATTTATTCACTATGTACTATTCCACATCGCGACCATTCAAACAGCGTCTGCTCGTAGCGGTAAGGATCATCTGGATAAACGAGATTGAAGCAGGGTCACTGTGCGATAAGGCTGCCCACATTATTCCGATATCTGAGAACAAAATATCTCGTCAACAGGAACGAATATTTAACCCATAATACTCACTGGCAACGCTCCTGGCGTAGTCTGATTCGACGAGCGGCAGATCGTGGACAGTTTGGTTGAGTAGCGTCTAGTTTGCTCGACATTCCACTTCCTCCATGGCGGTGTGATTATTTTTGGAGAGTTTGGTGTCGGAATACGTTGTACTGAGAAGCAACTGAGAAGGTAAAAAATATGGGTTTTGCGATTGCTGCTCTAAATAAGTGTGGTCGGTTATTTGCGACGACGTGCGGTAAGACGGATCCGGCGCCTGTTGTGTTAGGTTGGGAAAGCAATATAAAAGCCAGGGGTCGACTATACCAGCTGATTTACTGACTTTGGAAGGAACTCCTCCGAACTTCGAGATCTGAAAACGATGCTAAGTCGGTTGTAGAAAGATTCATTGGGCTGTGAAATGGCTAGTTGGAAGCCGGTTACATGTTCGGATGATTGGGATGCAATTCGTCTGATTATTTGTGAGATCCTTGTCAGTCGACTCAGAGGATGCAGCAAGTTACGGACCACTTGGCGCCGCTGCGTATCGGATGCAGCAAAATAAATTTGAGTAGTATCAATGTTTTCCCCGGTACTGTGCATACCCTAGGTCGACGATGTGAGCGGCCTTCGTGCACGGTGCCGCGATGAGTCCGAGTCGTCGCAACAGCATATCAGGTAAAGTCTCATAACAGTATGTGGACCGAAACAGCTCGGAGGAGCATTGGTAGCAATATGCTTGGCAATATGGCTCAACGCTACGTCCCAGCCGATAAAAAGAGAAACTTAGATCGCCAAGAAATGTCTGGCGGTCCGAGATGTTCTTGCAAATGTATAAGCTCCAGGTCTTAAAATTTTCGTTCACAAGTCTTGCATGGAAAGGTTGAGGTGTAGATTCAGCAGTGTAACGCTCGGGATAAGTCTCGTAAGCCTTCGAAGCATTTTGTGCACCGAAGCAGCCGTCGGATTGACCAGCAGCCAGAGCATTGGTAGCAATATGCTTGGCTATTATGGTTCGGCGTCTACGTTCCCACCCGAAAGAAGAATCTTAGATCATCGCACCGAAATTGTCGGGCGGTCCGAGATGTTCTTGCAAATGTATAAGCTTCAGCCTGAAGTCTTTAAAACTTCTTGAGACTTGAGCACCGTCATGGAGTGTAAAAAAGCCGTGACAGATCACGCTCGTCATCACGATCGTGTGATCGCATGTACACACTTCGACACTCAGAGGATGCAAGAGAGGCCTCCCTTCTGGAGCGTCGAATCTTGGCGTCAATCTGAATAGACTTGAATTTACCCTTCAAGTCAGCCACCGGCGGCTGCTCACTGCCTCACATGGGCCTCTACTATCTCGGGCTGGCTGCAGTCGCACTACAAAACTTTGTTGGCGCTTCGCCCGGTATGGTACTCATCTTTACGGAGATTCCCTTGATTGTGGCCGCTCTTTGTATTCCGGTGGTCCTTCCATAAGCTGTGTGGATCACAAGGCTTAGAGCGATATACAAATGCCCAACGAGTCCAGTCACTCCCATTGAGATCTCCCACCCAATAGCGTTTCAAGTTCCCAATGGCTACTCCTGCTGCAGCTGCGGCTGCCATGACTGCTAAACTCCTTGCTGTCAGACAGTTCTATGCAACCAGCTTGGTAAATAGCTCTGAGCTGTCTCCGGGTCCCATTCAGTGACTGATGTTCCATAGATCGGTTTTGCTGTCGCTACTACGTCTGCCATATACTGTCTTATGGACTCCCTGGCTCATTTTGAATCCCATAGAATTTATGGCATCTCGGTATTGCAAGGTGACATTTTCCACGAACTGCCTAGTGACGAATCTAATTGACATTAAAGTGTACCTGTATTACCGATGCTACCCCAGGGACCGATTGATGCTCAAATTTACAGTGTGTTTACATTCTTCATATAGGCCCAAGCACTAACTAGGTCGTAGGTTGCGTTGCTCTTGTCAGTATTCACAATTTCTTGGGGAATCAATATCAATGCCTTCATGATTTCAGCATCCTCGACACCTTGGGCACTACCTTTGTTGCGTGCGTGAAGACTGTCTCATCCGTATTGGCCGCTATGATTGCTCAAATGGCCCACCAGACATTCGCTGTACACGTATGTCGATTATTCCTGGCTTCGCCTTGTATACTAATGCACAAAAACAGTTGCTATGTCTTCAACTTCTTTGACCCCATTAAAAGTCTTGAGGCGCGTTATCTTCTTCTACGCGATGATTTTAAGACTGATGAAATATGTATAGATTCCTTGGTGACTACTGTGGTCGTCCTCTTAGCAATTTCGAGACTAACATTGGATTGTAGGAGCTTCGCGGTCAGTCAATTTCTAACAGCTTCCGTTGCGACGATTTAATACAGTTGAAAATTGGAAGGCGGAGAAGTTCCTTGTGGTATGTTTTTCATCGAAGTGTTAGTTTCAAATTGTTCAGCGTGGACACTAGACTTTCACAACCTTTGTGGCCCAATCGTAACTATGGACATCCGTTTTTGAATCGCCTGAGCTCACTATGCCTAGGTTCTATGCACACACTATTTGGAAAGGTTCACGGATTTGATCAACTATCTTTGTCCCGGACTGACTTGACTTGTTTCAGCCACCGTCAATAAGCCCACCACATGGATAATCGTCAGTACCCTTGGCAATTCCAACCCCCACCTGATGTCATTTTTTAGATGTTTTTGGCCGTTGCGTCCCTGTGTGAGAACGTCCATTGTATTCCGTGTCCAACTAAGAATCTCGCTTCCAGCCCTAGGGATAGTCACCACGGAGGAAATGTATGTCCCCAAACTGACATATTTTCGTGCGCTAAGGGAGTTATAGCTTCGGTCATTCGCTGGCCGTAATAGGCACGCGTCACTTCGCAATAATCAGCGGGCTAGTTCAGGGCATCGCCTCTCTCAACGACGTGTGCGTATTCCTTTAAGCCTACATTATTGAATAAGATTGAACAGAACCGATTCGGCAATCCTATAAGACTTATCACAGCCGCTCTTTGCTATTTTCTACGGAGAAACCGTAGGGACATCCCCACGTATGCGACTCTGTGTCTTTCATCTCATCATTCTGAGGATGCTTCTTCGATCCGTAGAACCAACGCAATGGTCGATACCTTGATCCTGTATGCTGTCAGCAGGGGTGTCCTCACAGCGTAGGTGCCCACCTAAATTCGTTTACAGCAACTTATTTGTGTCCAGCATCGCACAAATCCTGTTCTTGATCACGAACGTCGGATTCCCGGGTTCGAGCTACTACCAACCATTCCATCAGACTGTGGGAAAACGTACGAGATTATCTTTGGCTAGTCTCGCCGCATCTCACGAGTTGTTCTGCAGTTTACGTTAATTCCGTTCTTGCGTACGCCATCGCTCTCCATATCACATACAGCTCATTTACTTCGTTCTCATTTACGCCCCCGTAGCACGTAAGCCATCTCTCTCCATATCATATATATACCCATTTCTCTCCCCGTAGCCTGAATGTCCGAAGCACCTTCGCTCAGAGATCTGAGATTCGGCTCGGAGATGGACCGTCTTTCATTCGTACCGCCGGAGACATGGAGTCAAAGCTGGAGAACGTCGGCGATGATGTTTATTGTTTGATGCTCTCTGACACCGTCGTACAGGGCCATCCCAAGCCCATTATCTTCGCCCATGAAGTTGGCACAACGCAGACCGACAGCAGCATTCCAATCACCACCGTGACGAGCATGGCATCCAATAAGCAGGAACTTGAACCCACTTCCCCTTGAAGATATAATACATCTCCGAATATCGAGTGTTGTATGGTTTTTTAAGGTCAATGTATCATTTACCGCTCTGGAAGCGCCCATATTTTCCAAATTGTGCTGTTATACGGGACCTGAACGACTCGAGCTCACCCGACAAGTCCGTTTTCAGATAAAATAATACCTTTTTCGCCCCCTTTTTCTGGAAGTCTCCTCGTCTCTGTTGACATGCCTAAATTTCTCGAGAAAAGAACAAATTCCGCGTATCTTTCCGGCTTCTTATGGAACCCGCGCAGCTGCGCGAAATGAAACTCGCGCAAATCTGGGAGGTCTGAATCGGCCACATCATGATCGTGTGATCGCCGCCACCAGGGCCTGTCCTTGACCCGGCGCGACCTTACGCCACTCGAGTCAATAACATTCCAAACGCGTTGTTGTCCGGAAGGTCTGAGGCTTCGGAAATCATTTAAAATCTTGATCGAATGATTCGGCTTCAAGTTCCGGATGATCTCTTGGTGTTTCAGGTTTTTACCCGACGGCGAGTCCACAATCACGTCCCACCTTGGTCCCACCAATATGCCACCGCATCCCTGCGTAAAGACTGAGTCCAATTCAGCAACTGTCTCTGATCTGTCTTTAGTACCGAGCTCTCGCACACGTGCTCCCCAAGTACCCTCGAGCCGCCGGATCCTCATTCCAGGCATACCAGGACATCCAGTTGGGTGAGGACTATTTCCCGGCTGAATTTTAATCTTAGGGTGTTTATATACGCCCTATTTTGCAGTTCAACCATGGACCGGTGTTAAAATCGTTGACATAGCAGGCGTCTCACGCGCCGCGATCACCAGTAGGAAGCCCAAGATGTCAAGGGCTCCCATGTCAATACGAAGATCCAGCGCTACTTTCCCGACAGCAGCAACTTCAGCCTGGCCCCCACAAACTGGGAGACTCAGAGGATTGGGTTATCCACGAACTTACACCCAGGATCATTCACTTTCACGCGACAGTGGCTCTCCTAGCGCGGTGCAGGGCGGGTACCTTCACTTGCTCCAAGAGTCCTCTTCTAGCGCCAACAGCGGAACAACCAACTATATCCCCGCCTCTCAAGTCAATTTCTTCGACTACGTGATTGTAGGCGGCGGCACGGCGGGCTGTGTTATCGCCAGTCGGCTCGCGGGATACCTACCACACAAGAAGATCCTCCTGATCGAAGGCGGCCCCAGCGATTTCAATGATGACCGCGTGCTCCAACTGAAAGACTGGTTAACTCTCCTCGGCGGTGACCTCGATTATGACTATGGCACCACCGAACAACCTAATGGTAACCACATTTTCCCGCTCCAAATTAAACATCAAGAAACTGAATTGAGCCAGGAAATTCATACATTCGCCACTCCCGCGCAAAAGTGCTCGGCGGCTGCTCCTCACATAATACATTGATCTCCTTCCGGCCGTTTGAGTACGACTGCCGGATCTGGGAGTCCCTGGGATGCCGCGGCTGGAGCTTTAAAACCATGATGCGACTCGTGGATAAACTGCGCAATACCATTCAACCCATCCATGCCCGACATAGGAATCAGGTCTGCAAAGACTGGGTGACGTCCTGTAGCTCAGCTCTCGACATCCCTGTCATTCCTGATTTCAACAAGGAGATTCGCGACACGGGCAGTCTCAAGCAAGGCGTGGGATTCTTCTCTGTGAGCTACAACCCCGACGATGGCAGGAGAAGTTCGGCGAGCGTGGCTTATATCCACCCTGTCTTGCGTGGGGAGGAACAACGGCCTAATTTGACGATTCTGACGAATGCCTGGGCGAGTAAACTCAATGTCTCGTCCGATAAGGTCGTCAAGAGTGTGGACATCACCCTTCAATCCGGGACTAAGTTGACCCTCTCCCCGAAAGCCGAAATGATTCTCTGCGCCGGCGCCGTAGACACCTGCCGGTTGCTCCTCTTGTCGGGCATCGGGCCCAGAGACCAATTGCAATCTCTGGGCATCCCCGTAGTGCATGACCTCCCCGGCGTCGGCGAAAACCTGGTCGACCACCCGGAGTCGATTATCATGTGGGAGCTGAATGCGCCCATCCCGCCTCAGACAACCATGGACAGCGACGCGGGCATCTTCCTGCGGCGCGAGCTGCCCAATGCCGCTACCTCCCACTCGGATCCAGCTCTGAACCCGAAAGAACTCCCCGACGACGACATCGCAGACATCATGATGCACTGCTACCAAATCCCCTTCTGCCTCAATACCGTGCGCATGGGGTACGACGTCCCATTGAACGCATTCTGCATGACACCCAACATCCCGCGTCCAAGGAGCCGCGGACGGATCTACCTGACGAGCAAAGACCCGAGCGTCAAGCCCGCGCTCGACTTCCGCTACTTCACGGACCCGGAAGGGTATGACGCCGCAACGCTGGTTTACGGGCTGCGTATGGCGCGTAAGGTTGCCGAACAGGAGCCTTTCAAGAATTGGATCACGCGCGAAGTCGCACCTGGCCCTGCCCTCCAGACAGACGAGGAGTTGAGCGAATACAGCCGGAAGGTGGCCCACACGGTGTACCACCCTGCTGGTACGACGAAGATGGGCTCCGCAGATGACGAGATGGCGGTTGTGGATTCGGAGTTAAAGATTAGGGGGCTGAGAGGGTGTAGAGTCGCTGATGCGGGCGTGTTCCCGACGATAACGACGATTAATCCGATGGTCACAGTGTTGGCGGTGGGAGAGAGGGCCGCGGAGTTGATTGCGATGGAGGGGGGCTGGAGGGATAATCCGAGCTGATGTTGCTGTGGGAGTTGAAGGGGATGAAGGTCCTATTATGTAATATTAGGATTTAACTTTTATCTCAATCAGGAACTGCCAGCGGAATTCTCGCGATGTCGGAGAACTTTATCCCATGTCCCACTGCTTTGTCGAGACAAGACGATGATTTTAACTAGTGTATTAACAGAGTACAAGTACAAGAGACCGAGAAGGTTTGGCAGCAGTTCAATTAAAGAACTCGTTTTGTCTGTCGAAAATCATGCGCCAACACGAAGTAAGATGTTAATTTTAGAGCACCAATTTACGCCGTACGGCTAGAGTCGGCAGCAAACTGAGTTCAGTGATGGCGAAGGCAAACTTGCTAACGTTTTGTTGAGTGCCTCTGGCAGTTCTGGAACTGAATCTTTGGTACAGTCTCAAACTAGGAAGCACAACGATCAGGCTGTTTCATCGATATTTGAGCCAAATCTCGCTTGACTCACTCGGTCCAAATTGTATTCTGGATTGAATTGATATCTAGTCCATGGCCAATTTACCTTTGGGAGCAACATTGAGCGGTTCTTGAGAACGAGGCAAATCTTTCCGGCACCCCAAATATACCCAAATAACGTAGAAGCGCAACACTTCGCGTCATCGATTGTAGGCATGCTTTTTTGGTAGTTCAACCTATTACATATCTGTAATGAGGGATGCTGAAAACCCCCAATGCAACAAAATTGGCATCTGCCCGCACCACTGTGAACACAGAAAAAGGTAAAAGTCTGGTGAGTCGGGATCTGAGGCCGTAAAATGCTGCCACAAACTTTGCAATTTTGAGTGCCTCACAGGAGCTTTTCGCACAACCCTTTTTGTGGCCAGGATGATATGATGCCCTACTATGCTCATATAAATTTGGAACCCAGTCTGAAGCCTCAAAGGTATGTAATTCCTAGTGTTGCGCTTCTATGTTGTGTTGCGCTTCCTAGTTTGAGACTGTACCCCCAATCTTGGTTGCGGAAAACTATGACCAAGAATCCTGGAATTATTGTTAGACGGATGTCGCGTTGGGAAGAGGTGCACCCACTGCCACGAAATTTTTGGCCCGAATTTCCAAGAGAACCCAAGTCAGCTTTTGCCAAGTTTTCGCCAAACATGTCCAATTAGCCAGATTTAACCAACGGTATTTAACCAAATAAACACAAGCCCGCTAGCGCGGCAGGGCCCACTATCATTGAGGTAAAATATTTCGGTGCAAGGACATTTTATGGTGCCAACTACGATGTTATCTTTGAGTAATTTACTTCCCGCAGGTCCCCACATACAAATTCAGGATTTTTAGCAGTGGGCATGCCATGCTTCCCATAGTCTCTTATAAACAGATTTTACAACAATAGAGTGCTCGTACCTTACCTCGCATGTTGTACTCTGCTGAAAAGGTTGATGTGTTGATCGCTGGCCGCGTTATTAGACAGGTTGCGCAGCAGCCACTGAGCCAGCTGGTGGCTAATTCTGTGTGCGCAAACGGTGGCTGGTGGCTCGGCAAAATTTTAAATCCCGGATAGCAAATGACTCTGAAAGGCAGAGTAATAACGGTAGCCATGCATCTCTGCCTAGGCAACCACTCTGAACGCTCACTCAGCGTAATTTCCGCTCACATGGGGATTTCTTTGCCTTTCATCGGCCGGCTTGAGGTGTTCAGTGACCAAGTGCTTGTGGATGCTCAATTGGATCCGAAAATGAGTCGATTGAACCAACGAAAATGTCTTGTGAATTTAGCCATTCGAGCCACCAGCCACTATCTGCGCACAGCAAATCAGCCACCAGCTGGCTCGGTGGCTGCTGCGCAACCTGTCTATTACAATGGAAGTCACAAAAACAGTTTGGATGCTGGCATGCATTCCAGAACAAGTTTTTCACAAATATGAGGTCACATTAGTATTTATTAGCATAAATTGAGCAACTTTCTCACCTAACTCGCGGCAACAGAGTCGAAGAACCAGGAGTTTGAACTTTGATGGCTCAACAGATGACAAATCCTGACATAATCTGCTCTTTCTATTCCGCGAGAATGGAGGCTGAAAATTTTGAAGACATATTTTGAGTCAGGCATGGATTTAAATCACCTTTCTCTCTCAAAGTTTGAGGATGAGGGTCCTGGAAATGCTAAATATGCATGACAAAAGTTCAAACTCCGACGATTATATAATAATGCGACCACGGTGGCGCGGTTGACAACAGACTATGCTTCCCATGAGTTTCTTACACTGCTTAGGCTTTGATTTACGACTTCTTCGTTATCTTGCAAAATCTGCAGCTCATTTGCGCAACAACCCGGCCTAGCTCAGAAAGGTTGAAACTATCCGTTTGTTTCCAAGGGGATCATTCCCCTCTGAGAGTATTACTTGAAAGAAATTCGAGGCAAAACAAAAATGACGAAAATTGTAGACTCGAGGTCGTTGGAGCGACCCTGGATTTTTTCCAAATTTCCTTGTTCCTTTACAGAGGTCTGGATTCTTCACGACAATTCATAATAACTGTTCTGGAACTTTGCTCCCCAAGCAGAATGGAGTCTGGACTGAGATTGGGTATAATATCCTACCAGAACAACTCGCTGGTCGGGACAACCGGGATTTCAGTCGGGAAAGGCCGGGATGAATGTCATGTGTATCAGCGTGAGACGATGTATGGTGGCTTAGTTTATGGTGGCGTGGGATGATTGGGACTCAGCGGGCACCAAATTCTAAAGATAGTGGGAATAATCACTGAATAATCTCAGCGACACGCCATCTGCCATAAGGCTTCATCCACTTCTGCTTTGCTTACACCTTTTTGACCTCGCAGATGTGGATTCGGACCAGGATTCTGAGTATAAAACTGCTGGCTTCCGGCTTCAAGTTGTCGGGCCGCAACCTGCCATCCACAGGTCCTCGTTCCACTGAGTCTGAGATTCCTCCATCTCGGTTTCTCCTTTCAGATTGACCAACATTCATATTAAGCGGTGAATCGCTTGTAAGGTTGCTGTCGATTGGAATACCTGTATAAACCACGATATACCCGCACAGGCCCGCTCCCAAAAAGGCGCCCGCACACGGCCAGAATTATTTCGAGTCCCGGCCGAACTCCGCCGGGGCACGCACGTTGTACATGGCTGCGCACGTGGTCGCGCCCGGGGGAGGGCAACGCGTTCCTTGCTCAGTGGTATGTCTGCATTCATCGCTGAATATTCATCCTTTGTCCTTTAGACAACTCCTCGTCCTTTCCTTTTTCATTGCACCCCAATTTGCCACGTCTACTCATCTCGTATTCAGGAGTCCTCCCTAATCGCCTGTCGGCTCCCGATGCCTCATCCACGCTCTTCCGAGCAGGAATGTTCGATTTTTGGAGGGGTCTTTAGCGCAACGTGTGTGAGTTATAGAGTGCAGGTTAGCAGAGGGAAGAGGTGCGGAATAAAACGGATACAGGATTGTGCAAGTTACAATGTACATGTTATCAATTGAAAAACCCTACTTAGACTGGGCAGCAACGAGGCTCATGTAGGGTCGTACTCTCGTCGAAGAGAGCATTTGGCAACCGTTGCTCTGCATCTTCGGATCTTCCCCGTGCTCGTGCATTGAAGCTGCATTATTGGGTCAGCTAGTGGCAGTTGACACGACAACGAAATGACTTGCGTGGCAAGTAGGGAGATCGTATATAACTTGGACAAGGGAAAATCCGAGATAAAATTGAGTGTCGTTGTCTGAGCAACGAGTGAACATGGTATTCAAAGCAAGTCGAGGGCTTACAGGAAAAACAAGGAAAAGAATGAGGTCCGCGAGAGCAGCAAAAGCAGTGACTGCTCCAGTCTGTACCACCACTATTTTAGTACAGTGAATGAGATTGGCATTTTGAGGATAAACTTGAAGCACTGACACGGTATAACTCGATTGATTTGGCTGTTGACTGCAGTGAAAGTCTTGTGGGTCATCTGAAATCAGTTCCGGAGTCAGAAGGAAAGCGAGGAACAAGAGTGATACTAACCAGGAAGTAGGTGAGTCGGACTGCGATTAGCACGTCGCATACGGCGCTGCATATCAACCAGACGATGACCGCGCCAGAAAAACTTTGGAACTCCCGAAATTCATTCCGAATTGAAGCGAAACCTGTGACGAGCAATCCACCGCCTGAAAGTCGCCTTGGTTCATTCTCTGTACCTCTTAGAAAAGGTTGGGTGCACACCGAGGGACCCAATTGAGAGAACACTTATGATGAAGGGCAGCACGATGGACTCTGTGATCACTGAACATGCCAGTCATCGCCCATACACCCCCGCAAAGATGAGTTTGCTTACCACTAATGCGCCAGGCGGTAAATAACTGAACGAGTGTCAGTCATTCAATGAAGAGCTGCATTGGAGAATCTCAGCGCACCTGAACTGGCGTTGATACCATGACCTGCCAACAGATGCCATTCAGAGGAAAGATGCATTTATGAATCTCAACGCACGATGGAGATAGCATCTGTAGCTCAACATTCAATATTGACTCTCAAGATTATACTGCTGAATGCTCACCGCCGGGGATAACTACATTTAAGGTACGAGCAGGGATAGGCCAACAACTCAAAGGATCGAAAATCGAACTGACGGAGTGGAGAGATTATAAGTGCCCGCTGAGTTCCTGAGGTATCCAATTACTAGAGGGGAAGGATGATTACAGTCAGACTACGGACCGTATCGAATGATCAAGGGTTCATATATGACTCCAATCTCAATCAAGAGATTGGCGGTCTCAGCGAAGAACAAGTAAAGCATCTGGATTATATTAGAGTACGGATGAGTCAAAACAAGATTGTGACACACGAAATATCGAAACCAAAGAGAATCCCTGGTAAAATACATAAGTCCACCTCACGATTACAAGATGGGACGACCACCTGTTATATGCCTGGTAATATTGGATCATCTGAAAGGTCGTCAATCCAGCTTTAGACGATATATATTAGCGAATGATTGACCTGTACAGACATGATCTTGGTCGCCATCTTAATATTTTGTGTGTTCGGGCAGACAAACACACACCCCATAAAGTGCAGTACTCAATATAACACCAATGAGCAAAGGACCAAAACTGAAGGTCGTGAGTGCTCTATGACCACCGGCAGTTGTCGGGTTATAGTTACAGGAGTTCGACTCCGGGGCCAGCCATGTAAGAAAATAAAAGATGTAAAGCCTGCGAGAAGATCTGAGTCCGTGCAAGTGGGTGTAGGCTGACAACGCACTCTGCACGGTGGGTGACGAATTACAAATGTCAAGGAGTAGAGACGAGACCATTTATATACCCGAGTCACCACACGAACAGAACAGCTCATGGAACCCCTGCTGTGCGATCAAACTTCTGTACCTACCGGCGCTCTAGACACCCCACGGGAATCAGTGGGTGAGAATAGAGACATTCAAACTGGAGTAGAAATGAATTCGTAGTGAGAAGCAATCCTCTAGAACGCTGATGTTGTGTTCTTCAATGTGTCGAACTTGAAGTTAGGCGCCTGTGTATTTACGTACTTCCTTCCATCGATACCAACCCTGGCTTTGTATTCGTCCGACAGCCGAGAGAGGTCGGCCTGGATACGGAAACCCCAGAAGAGAAGAGAGAGAAATGGCGACATGCAAGGAGCGATTATCGATTCGGCGCAATGTATTACATTGTCGGGGCCCCAAAAACTATTCGAGGCCGATGCCAAGCGATCCTGCATGGGAAAGTGTATGAGCATGCGGTCAACAGCCTAAAGAGATTCGCACCATAGGATTACTCATAAGGAGCAGGTCCCAGAATTCATTGGTTGACGCGTTCCACAGCGAGTACCTTCTGTTTCGCGTAGGTTTCGTGGGCATCGAAGGAGTATCCGGTGACAACGAACTGTTGAAGATGAGATGACAAAAGATAGATAACGGCAGGATATGTCATCCAAATTCAGCCGGCGCTTCACTACAGAGCCATGTTTTTTTCCCTCTGCCAAATGCCAGATTTATCAGTGTTGAACCGGATTTTCCTGATATTCTGATGCTCAAATAAAATCCACCACATCATTGGTGTCACACCGGCGGTATGGTGATATCTAGGCACGGGTCTCTTGAAAACTTGAAGCAAAACAATACTCATGGAGTGGTTGTGGATGGACAAGAGACTTTGGGAAGAGGAGCCTTAATATATGACTTGAGGAGCGAGAGCACTGTCAACGAGAAGTACCATGCAGTGGAACAGCATAGACCAACGAACCTAAGATCTTGGAGAAGAGAACAGCTTGACAAACAGGTCTGCCGTTAATTCGATGGGGGGAGTGAAGTCACTGAAGTAGACGCTCTGCCTGGAAGTCGGACCGTGTTTGTTGCCATCAGGTCTAATAATAATTTCTTGATAGGAGAGAACCAAGAAGGTTTTCTGCCTGCAACCTGTTTGCGACATGTACAGAAATTATTCCTGCAGATTTCGCAGGGTTCAGCCTTGATATCGCCGGAATGACTGGGAGGTTCATCTCTCTTTATAAAAGCCTGCTTTTGGACTTTCCAACCCGCAACGTTGGAGCCGCCCATCAAGCGCCCACCGCCTTCGGGGAATCAGAATTGCCCTACTTCATTCCGTTGTAGTGCTATCTGCTGTCTTATCAGAGGTTCGTAAGAGGACTTTTAACTTCTTCAACCGAAGTGCTGGGGTGCGAAGCAATCCAGCGCGCTCTTGGTGATGCATAGAAAGATTACATTTTCTAACGCCAATGTCAGTGGTTGTCGTGTTGCTGTGGACATTTGATTTTGATGAACGCTATATACAATTATTCGGTGAGTAACTGGCATCTATGTCGGCGGAGAGGCATTTGACAGACACTCCACATGGGTGGCTAATCTGTGCCTTCCAATCGGGAGCCAAAGAAAAACTGTTGTGACGAATATGTCGGAAAAACCAAATTAGCCTTATAAGGTCGGGGCATTATATGGCCTTATAACCACATTATAAGGTGATTTTAAGGCCTTATCAGGGACTCTCACCTTTCAAGGGGAACATATAAGGCCTTATAACACCTTATCAGGTACTATCAAATAATAAGGGCATTATAAGGCCAATAAGGCAAATTCAAAATTTCCGACAGACGTCGATGTTGTAAATGCGACCATCGGAGCACCGTTTTGAAAATAAGAGCGCAGTGGTTTCGCCGTCGCTAACAGACACCTCGCACTCGCAGCCGCGGACATTTCCGACTGTGAATCGAGGCTGCGGAGTACAGGCGCTTGGGATGAGCTGTTGTACCGCGTCTGTCTGTCCGAAGCCATTAAACTCCGCCAACTCCGCACTCGGTGGCAATTGCCGAGACTTATTCAAAGTTGACTCATTTATTCAGATGCTAGATCTCAACCAGTGGGAAACCTCAGTTCAGCTTCTGCATAAATCCCTTTCCATCTCTGTTAAATTCCAGGAATGAAGAGGATAGCATACTTTCTAGCTGCTGGCCTGACGGGGCAACATCAGTCCATACCGCAGAATGCGGCTTTCCCACACAAACAGCTTCCTTCACTTCTCCTTCAAATATGTTTAGGTCATGGGCCGACTTTAAAGTGGTACTGTCCTACTCAACTGCTGTCAACAACATACAGTTCAATTCAACCCGCTCTTGATACATCAGGTCCTAGGGGTAGTAAAATGGAAAGCTAGAATACACAAATAGCTGTTGGGAACCGCTCACAATGCTTAGCGCTCGGGAACAATGAGCCCCACCTGCCAGTAATTATCCGGCAAGCCGAGCTGATGAGCGAGACCGGCAAAGGGCCAGGGTGTGCCCCAGGAGGTGGTTTGCAAACCATCTTGAAGATTTTTGGCCAGCACTAATCATCTGAGCTGAAGCACCAATAATTTTAGCTATGGACAACAAAATGTGGCGGGGAGAGTCGGCTAGATAGTCGGCGAGATGCCGGCCAGATAGGCGGCTAGGATTCCCGACACAAGATATTCGGTTTGCTGGCTGGTCAGACAGCAAGGTAAGGTCAATACTATATTTTACGCCACTTACCTTGCTGTCCGATCAGCCAGCAAACCGAACATCTTGTGTCGGGAATCCTAGCCGACATCTCGCCGACTATCTAGCCGACTCTCTCCGCCACATCTTCGAACATATTCCAGAGGCAAGGTGACTACCTCCTCGGAGTATGTGTCTTCAATGGCGAAGCAGGCCATGCTCGCACGCAGGACGCGGAACATCGGACTGCAACGCGTGAACGCATCGACACATCGTCCACCAGGAACACCCGAAGGCAATGCTCGACTAAATAAAATGCTAGACTGAATGAAAGGCATTAGGATATAAAAAAAGAATATACACACCAGATACGTCCATGATCAGGAGAACAGAAGCACTTGGAATCAAATAAAATTAGGCAGGGGGGGGCGATTGGTGGTACTATCCAATTGGAAAACTGAAACGATTGAAAGACATAATGCGACAAAAGATCAAGAATATTGCCGGCCCGAGACGACTGCAAGTCATATGCAGAGGAACAGAACGTGAAGACGCGACCGTGGTCAATTACGAAACTCACCAAGTTATGTAAGGCCCGTCGTTGTCACCGAGCAAGCGGGTCGATTCTGTGTGCATGTCTCCAAATCTACGCAATAAATGTTAGGAAACGAGCAGCAAGAAAGTTGCATGAACTGGAGTCACACCTACCACATCCGGGGTGCGAGGCCAATAGTGATCAGAACACACTGGCACCAGCACAGGAGCAAAGCACCATACTGACCAAGGTGTGATGCTGCATCCAAAGGTCGACGTTGGCTCGGTACTGAATACTGAGCCCCAGGAATATTGAGGTGCAGGTCATCGTGCAGAACTTGACTCAGCGAGAAAGAGAAAGAGCAAGAGGGCAGGCAAGAGCGTAGTAAAGTTTGAGAGGTGGTTTGAATAAGCAGAACGAGCAGCTTGAATGACTTGAGTGAAGACTTGACAGGGAAAATGTATACTGAACATGCAAGAGGATATAGGCTGCTGTTGTGGAAAAACATCAGGAAGAAAGCCGGGACCCGTCACCGAGATCAAGCAGAAAGACACCTAGGTTGACAGCTCTTGGCAGCAGTCTCTATACTCATATTCGCATGGAACAGGGAAGCTACCGAACTTACAGTGAGGCAGAATGTGTTGACCGAGGTGGGGAGGAAGATGGGGTTGAGATGAGGAGAAAGAAACCAAGACGTCGTCCTCGACGTGGCGGGATCAAGATCGGGATGGGCGCTGATTTCATGATTGGCGACAACATCTAGACAAAGAAAAGTGAATTTAGACGACTGGAGAAACTCGAAAACATGGCGCCGAGGCCTGGATTATAAACGAGAACCAAACAAGAAAACAACTTTATAAAAATTTGGCGGAGACTGTGTTAATTAGGGCGCTATAAGACCCACTACCTAAAGTTAGTGGGCATTGGGACAAGTCTACTATCTAACAGGCGGGCCAGGCTAACCTCGACAGAGGTAGACACACCCTGTTTATGTGAAGGAAGCACAGATTTGTGTCTGCCTGCGCCGAGGTGTGCGTCCACGTGTAGGCAGACCCTCTGTCTCCGCGACCCCGATGGTGTGCACCAATGCGCGCTACATACGGAAACTCTCACACCACGGAGTTAGGTTTTATACTGCGGAGTTCGGTCTGACACTCGCGGAGTTGTTTCAGACACTCGCAGAGTTGGTTTTGATACTCGCGGAGTTGGTCCAGAGACACACGTGCCGCATGGAGTTCCCACGATTTGGTGTCTCTTCGCCTCTCCAACCCCCTTTCTCCATCTTACTCCATAATCTTCCTGCACCCCACTGCAATAGACTTCATTTTCCCCTCTCGGATTCTTGTCGTCCTCCGCAGCCCATCTGCACTAGCTCTCGTACTCGTATTGTTTAGCCTTCGTCCTCGAGCACTGTCACTCACAGCCCCCCGTCCTCGTATAGCCCTCGTCCTCGAACACTGTCATTTTAGTTCAAGATTAACCTTCGTCATCGCCCAAGCTTCGCCTCGTATCGCCCAAGTTTTATATTGTTTAGCTCCTCACACATACCCTTTGGATTTGGGACATCTTGAACCACCTCGCACACCCACGTTCTCACTCCGCGCTTAGATCCGGAGTAGGCGTATCACCGGAACGCAGTGAGACTGGTGTTGCGACTCCTTTACGGATGGGAGAAATGATCCATTGCACCTTCTGCGGCAGCGTGTCGTACGCTGAGCAGGTCCACGCGGTTTTGCTCCTCCTTTTTCTTTCATTCTTTTTTGTTTTATTTTTCATGTTATTTTATTTGCCAATCTCTCATCGATATCTCGTTTTTTTAGGTGCGTATTCGATTTTGTGGCCGCTACTTTGAAGTGTGAATGATGAATCTTCTGCTGCACCACAGTTTGAGCCCTATTGTAAGGATGAGAGCGAGAATCTATTATAGGATAAAGGTTACATTCAACCCGTGGGAGTTGGGTCAAAGGCAATTCACAATGCGCGCTCCTTCTACTGGAGATGAATCGAATCTTCAGCAATCATCGTCCTTCGGCTCGGCGCGTGGACGATGCTCTGCCACGAATAAGTGAATCCGGGGTTATTCGCGAGGTCCCTGGGCAAACTACCAGTTTACGGATGGTGTACCGGTAACCATATAAGTTTGAAAAATTTGTCTCATCTTTAGAATAAAAAAATCATCGCAGTTCGGCAAACGATTTCCTGTCGATTAAGGTTAAAGCTCTTTGTGGATTCTTCGATACTTGAAGTCCCGAGTGTAAAAGACATGTTACGTGTTACATACTGTACGTCTCTTATGCATCCGATGAAATAACAGAGCAGTTTGAACGGATGGGGAAAATATTCATTTAAGGATAAGGCGAGACTCGGACAACTAATTATGATTGAAGAAACCTATACACAACTCTGAACATTTCACTTCTCCAGATAGTCGTCGGAATTTCAACCGTGTGACTTCAAAGACGGCATTTTCCCACGCATCTTCAACCATGCTCAAGCCAGAGAGAGAGCGTTATTTAATAATTAAGACAGAGTGATTTAACCTCTGTTAGGGCAAGAGCCCTAGCTAACATTAAGCCTTGCTAAGTCTCGCTGAAATTATACGTCTAGCCTGAGTTTAAATATACAGGGCTAAAATCAACTTCTCTTATCACTAGCCTTATCCTTAGCCTCCTTCAACAGCAGGCCGGACAAGAACCTTATCGCGTCGATGCGAAAGTTCTCGGGCGTAACACTCACGACACCCGGATCGCTGAGCGTGAGAAGCGAGGGTGACCCATCCGACGACGGTGCATTCCATTTGGGCCAGAATACGGCCGGCGTGTTACGCGTACCGGAAGAGCAGTTGGGATCGAGAGTGTTCACGAAGTTCACTGGTAGGAACCAGTAGTCTCAGCCTACATCAACAGAAGGATTTACAGTATCGACTTACCCAATGCATCGACGGGGACGAAGTCGGTTGAATTGGCGAGTGGAAACCATATGCCAATGTCGCTGATGTGAGCAGCACCGATGAGTGGAGTCGACTTTCCGCGTTTGTTCACTGGTGCGTTATTTTGCAGTAAATTAATTGTTCTGTTGCAAACACAAACGTAGACACGCACACCAACTCCACGCGTTCTGAGTCCTGGATGCGTGTTCGAGGAAGAACCGGCGTGCCCCAACAAACAGGTAATCGCCCTGGAACGCCGCGAGGCGTTTGAACTGCGGCCTGGCAGAAGAGTGTTATTCTACGTGCGCATACGGTGGAAATTATAGCGCCGTACGTGAATTGGTTCGCAGCTCCGGTGTCGAACGGCGATCCCTGAAAGAGTTTAGAACCAGATAATATTGGGGTGATATCACACACCTGAGTGGGATCATCCGGATAGAGTATTGCGAGCTCCGCGATTTGTGCTGGTGTACTCTGGGGAAGAAAGCTGTACAAATATTTGAGTATCCAGGTGAAAAGACACCGAGATGAAAAGCAAACTTGGAATGGATGTAGCCCAGATATTCGTCGTTGGTTCTACACAATCTTGTGAGAAGAGAAATGGTAGGATGAACGAAGTTGCGCACGTAATATTGGTAGTTGAGAACGAAAATAAGCTTTGGCAAATCGGTCGGATTTTTGGGGGGATTTGCAGATCGTCACTCACGTTCCCTCGTCATCAGAGTCGCCGGTCATAATAGGAATCTGATTGGCTGCATTACTTGAGAAGCCCCTGTGAATAGCAGACCATTCACCTTGGCATACAACCCATCGGATACCGAAATGAGCGGATCCTGAACAATAATTTCTCCGTCGACTCGCGGACGCCAGACATTCTGTATACTTGAATACGATAAAATATTTGGGGTGTTATCGACGGTTGCCTTGAAGGCATCAAACGGAACACGGCGAAGACACTCGAGGGTGTCTCTTGAACCCGTACAATTGTTCGCAGCTACTAGCCCATCGTAATGCGGCTGCCCGTCAGCGACGGAACCCGTGGTTATTGGTGACCCAGAGACCTGTGGATGTGCTCAGGATTTCGTGTTGAGCAATCTCATTGGGAGATGAGAATGGCGCACCATGAACGCGCCCCGGAACAGGGCAGTGGGTTCGAATCGCTGGTTATCCAGGAGTAGCATGGCCGCGGATATCGCTCCGGCGCTGGTCCTCCACTTTGAGAAACGTCAGGAAAATTGGCGAGGGACATGTCTACTCTGTACGAACATAACAACTCGGCTGGGATCTCCTCCAAACGCTACAATATGTTCTTGTACCCACTCCAGTGCAAATATTTCTGTCGGACGGTTGAATTTACGGAGTTTCACATAAAGCCAACTTACGGTCTCTCAAGCCGAGATTACTGATACCGTCATTGCCCACCTCTTTCCGCCCAGGAATCCGTAAGCTAAGTTAATCAGGAAGTGAGCGCAAGCTAATGAGATCAAGAATAGTCAACCTACCACTGATGCGATAGTTTGGTGTCACGATGATTACAGGTTCACCAATGGCTATGGACCGTTCGACGACTGGTCGCACTTCCGTGTCAGGTGAGTTCCCGACTTCGAAGCCGCCTATGTAGTTTTTTCAGCCTTGGTTAGTTGTATTTCACGAAACACTCGCCGCCATAAATCCACTGCAAGTACCAACGTGATTAGAAAACACACACTAAGAGGACCGGAAACGCACGACCAGCACAGGGAATTTTGAGTGGGGGCTGGCAGAACGCGGCGCGAACACGTTGAGCTTCAGACCTGATAGTTTGTTGGGATAATGTACGGCGAAAAGAAATCTGGACCTACAATCCTCTGACTCTTGCCCCTCAGCTGGTATGGTAATTGGAAATGACGGAGACAGTGCTTGCTGGGGGCACGCTGGGCTGAATGCTGTTGCGTTCTGGACACCGTGCAACAGTTTCGGCGCCTGTGGAAGGGAGAAACGAACGCTGTCATGGTGCCGTTCGTCAGACAGGATGTAGGAAACAAATTGGAGGCGTACGCAGGTTGAGCGAAAGGGACGCCGCGGAATATCGAGAGATTTCCCTCGGACGCGCCTTGGAAGACACCGTATTGCAAGGCAACGATGGGAGCCTCGGAACTCGCAACCTTTTGAGCAAAAAGCAAAGTGACCAATGTAAAGACCAGAGGGAGCATTGTATAGTTTTGTGCAGGACAGCACCAATAAATCCGTTTTTATTGCCGTGGTATCCCGTCGATTTCGGGATATAGGGCAGACGCGTCATCATCCTGGCTGCGCGCAGAATTAGCCAATATCGGTCGGAGTTGTTGGGGTTTCAGTGAACCGTGATGGGCCCGGGCGGCGTAAGAGCGGCGTAGGCGGACGCGTAATTTCAGCCGCAATAATGCGCCGAGGTCGCGAATTTTTGTAATGCGCCGCGAGTTATAGAAGGCAGAACCTTTCGCAAACTTGAGCTCGATGGTTAGCCACTTCAAGTCGTTGCCATGGAGTGATGTGTAGCTGATAGCGGCACCTTCCTTTCAAGAATAGTTAGAATACCCAAGATACATTACGACTCACCTCAACTTAATTATAAGGGCATAGCGGGAATCCCGGTTCCCCGCAAGTTCCCCGATAGCTAAGCCTCTGTCATTTTCGCTCATATCGAAAGGACAACGTGGGAGTCGAAAGCGTTCTGAAAAAACGGTGAGACCGGAGACGGATGTGGTATGTGCACCTGGTATACCCAATTTCAGCTGCGAACTGTGAAGATGATCTGGAAATTTGAGGACAAGAATCAGGGTGAACCGTGAAGCGAAGAAGAGACGCGGTCACGTTGTCGTTAGCAGACACAGCCACCGGTCTAGAAGCCCTGAAGGACATTATTCAAAAGTTCAGACGAAGCCAACGCGATGCGTTCTAGAAAAGAAAAGAAAATATATTTCACTTGAGGTGCTTTTGGCGAGTAGGCGCGAGCGTCCACCGAAGCCCGGGGGGCCAGCGTCAAGGCAGCACGAGGAAATATCCTTCACGGGGGATCTTCGACTACAGGAGATTCGACGCATGAGACATCCACGACCCTACAAAATGACTCCCCAACCCGTCGTGCGTGCAAAGTCGAGTCCAGTTGTCGGAAGACTCATCCGGCAGGTACCAGTCCGAATGCCCTGGCTCGCGATCTGACCAATGCCAGTCCAAATTTGGGTGGAACAAAAGGAGTAGGAAGCTGAAAATGTATCCTTGAGCATAACCAGAGTAGATGAAGACTGAAACGCACCTCAGAGTCGATTGGCGGCCGAGGCTGCAGGCTGGAGTCAGCGAGAGATGATGTTGTGGTATGAAAGATACGCACCGGTTTATGTAGTTCCAGGAGAGAGAGAATGGGCTGATGGCAATGGGATGATGGAGGTCGAGAGCAAGGAGACGCTGGAGAGTTCCGGAGGCGGATGTCAGTATTTAAACTCCGGGGCAGCTTCCGAATTTCTAGAGTCTTTGGGGCGTGCGTCATGCTGCTCGGGGATCTCGGTACTCTTCTTCACGGAAACGACGCACCTTCGGGAGATGGAGGTACCATATGCATAGCAAATAACCAAGCCGATACTGTCTAGATATTCGTCAAGTAAATCCTCAATTTCTCATTGCAGATGCGAAACCGGAGCTCTTGTCAACCTTTTGATTGGAAGGAAAACGGAGTATGAACAAATAAAAATCACGCCGTATAAAGCCAGCCCCACGCGTTGAGGACGATAAGATAGGAGTTCTGTGCACCGAGGCGAACCGAGGTTGCTCACCGCTCGTGATTTTATTACCATCCATCGGTCGCAAAATAGCGCGGTTGTGTCAAATTTGAGTTCAACTATTGTACTTTGCAGTTGAAAGATCGTTTCGTTCGTTTTGCCAGCTATTCAAGTTGATCGTGTGCTGCAGAGGCGTTGAAGGACGAGATCATTTCGAACGCACATAAAATTCTATACAGGTCGTTATGATCGCAACTCACGGAAAAATGTTTCCACTCGACAATAATTGTGGCCAAATGCGACCGCGCAAAAAATCAGGCTGTATATCGGAGGCATACTTGGTGTATCACACAATGTGTTTACTAGTACTGCGATAGATGAGCGGGAATAAGACAGAAGAAGGGCTGAACGCACATATATCTAGGAACCTCCGTATATTGTTTCGGAGTTAGAGATCGTCCTCGACGTCTGAGGAATTCGAACTTTCTTCGTCACTGAATGAAAACCTCGGAATCGAGGGAAAAGCCTCGAGGTAGGAGGACTCGGGGACTGATCTTGGACCAGTGATGTGTACCTCCTCCAGCTTGCAGCCGGACTTCGATATAAATACTGTCAGGGACTCAATGGGGTTGGGTTCAAAGAATTGCTCGGGGATTTCGAGACTGCGGAGAGCAGGAACAATGAAAGTCTTCAAAAAGTCCGTCACCGGTCGGGCACCTGGCTCCGCCAACTCGAGAGTCAATCACTGCGTTCCAGCCCCCAATGGACAGAGGGTCTGGCTATATGCATAGACAGAGCCCTAGACAAGGCTGTCTGGCTATATGTGGCTACGTATGGCTACACCACGTAGACATGGTACATCTACATTTGTTGTATCTGTCTACGTGAGTCGACCGATGTGGACAGAGGGTGGACCAACGTAAAGACCAACATAGCCAGAGGTGGACCTACATCGAGCAAAAAAATCACAACAGTTGAGTGAACGCGTCGAGTCGTATTGACGCACATAGACAGACATAGACTCCGGTAGCCGGACTGTGTCTACATGACATATACACATATAGCCACAGCTGGACGAGCGGGGACAGACATGCGTCCACAACCCTCTGTCTACCCCCATAGACAGAGTTTGACAGGGGGTAGACAGATATGGCCACAGCTGGACGAGAGGGGACAGAGGTCTGTCCAATGGGGGCCGGAACGCAGTGAATGATTCCAAGCATGGAAGGGCGATATCAGGCTCAAGTCCATCAAATCCAAGATCAGGGAGCAGCAGCTTGAAACGAATGAGGCTGGATGTCTGCTGCAAAATTGGAACACATTCGGACGGATATAGGCCGAGTAAAGTTAGGGACATCAATTGCGCCCACGGTAAGATGACGCTCGAAGCAGCATTATAATTGAGAACGACGGTGCGTAAAAGAGGCATCTCATGACATGAAACGGCCTCGGTTGCATGGGCGGAGGATTCGATGAGTCGCAGATCCAAGTAGCGCAGGAGAGGCATTGGACCGTCAAGAACAGCATGGGATTCCCGAAGGCAAAGCTCCAGATGCTCCCATCGTGAACGGTGAAAAGCCACTGCTGCAAGGACCTCCAGCTGACGACTAGTATCGCAGAGAAAGCGGGCAACAGCAGGACCTTCTGAGCCAGGTATCGAATGCATGGATTGCCAGGTCGTAGGGAATATGAATGCTCTCGTGGTATGACGAGATAGCCCTCCAGAGCGCGGGGGTGCCCAACGCTATTTCTCGCCATCTTCCACAAATTTGTGTCAGAAGAGTTGGCGAGAGAAGGCCGATAAGTGGTGGGAAGAGGGGATAGGGCGGCAGGAAGTGCATGAAGACGTCGGATACGATTTCGTTGGGTAATTCCAAGACTGGGTATTTGTAGGAATCGAGCCGCTCCTGCGCTAGCATTTTTTCAATGCGCAATGCCGAAAGGGAGCGCTCAAGATGGGAGATCTGAGCCTCAAGCTCTGCAATGCGAGCACGATCTGCTTCAAGAACGGAGAGCATCGGGCTCGCAACGGTTGCAAACTTGTTCCTTTGAATGGTTTGTGATTTGTGTCAATGTGCGACTACGAGTCTGACTTACCTGGAAATCTCGTATTTCTTGCTGATAATCAAAGCCCAAGTTCGGCGCTATGTGTGATATCTGTGTGCCACTGATCCCTCTTGGTTGAGACAAGGTTGAGGCGTGCGCTGTCGTGGTACTTGGAACGAGGTCTTGCACTGCCACTGACTCCATCCCCGAATTGGAATGGAAGCCCCTATCTCTATCTCCCGTGGCCGACAACGTAGGTGTGTCGCCTTCAAAAAGACACTTTTCGAAACTAATTTCACCCACGCAGAGTTGAACTGAGGTGGGGCGACCCTTCCCTTGAAGTCCCCTCTGGTTCCGGCAATGGCAGGAGAATTAGTTTCTCCAGATGAGATAGAACCTCGGCTCGAGGCTAAAGAATGCAGTAGGCCTACTAGGGAAGGAGCCCAGGTCGGTATTCTCTTCATATACTTATGACTATAAAAACCTTACCCTTTTATGTAATGTCTAGATATTCCAAGTTAGCTGAGTTTAGACTTGGAGAATTGATAAGACGCATGTTTGAAAGTTTGTGATGGGTGAAGTTGTGTGAGGGTACAGGTATTATTAGTTTAAACATTGAATGTGGAAAACATAGAGCGTGTCGGGTGAATGTGTCCAAGCACAACGCGATCAGGGAGCGCGAAGACTCGAGTATATCCATAAAACGCGAGTGGCGGTGAAATCATTTCAGCTAACTACCGTACTCTATTCATCGCTCAAATCCGGACCACTGGATTATTACATTCAAAGAGTCGTGGTCACGGAATTATTTTGAGGCCGGCGCTGGATTCTGCTGGACGGGGATGGTCAAAAATGTACATGCAACGAATGGAATGGATGGAAGCGAAACAAATAAATCGATTGAGGCGTAATTTTTTTTTTACCCTCCGACTTCAATGGCGGCACTGGGTGATATTCCTTATGTGCGTCCAACGCGACGTTCACGATATCCCTAATCGTCGTCCTACTTCCGAGTCCGTGTTCGGAGCCGGCATTACCTTCTCCAGTATTTGCGCTAGTTCGTGATTTTTTTTCTTGGGTGGCTTGGGATTTCAGTAACTTATGAATGCTTGGGGAATGAGGCCATCTGAAGAGGATCAAAGGGAATGATCGGCAAAAGCCAAGCCCGACGCGTCGGGTCACACGGCATCAACGGCATCACGACGAAACTATTTGTAACCGATCGTGCCCTATGACAAGTCTCTTGAACCTAAACCATGTGCATCTCCAAGTCCCAAGGCCCTCTTTTTTCACAAGGGTCTTGTGCAATGATGTCAGTGCTCTTCGAATGAAGACTCGAGACTACTTGCGTGTCCGGATTCAAAAAAGACACTCGTGAAGCATGATATCACCGTCTTTCACCGTAGAAAATTGTATTGATGCCGAGCTACGACTGGATACTCCAATTCCCTAAATAGCACGGGCCGACGAGTCTATGAATAGGACCGACCTCTATAAATATGCTACTAGTATATGAGATCTCGGGGCCTACTCGCTTCGGAAATCTCGTCCTTTACCCCAATCATGGTCGCGCGTTCCCCTCAAACGTTCTTGCTCGCCCTCCCCCTGCTTTCGTATGTTGCTGCTAATGCGGTCATTTGGCGCTCTCCGCCCAAGGCGCACGATGTCATCGTCCAGGTTATTATCCCTGCGCCTCTCCAGAGTCTCCTCTCTCCTTGCTCACCTTCGGTTCTCAGCTGTTTGAATGGCCCTGGGAGAGTGTAGCGGCCGAATGCACCAATTTCCTCGGGCCCTTTGGGTATGGATACGCTCAAGTTAGCCCCGCGATGGAACACAGCAAGTGGATTTTGATACGATAAACCACAGTCGGCTAATGTTCTCCAGTTACGGGCGACCAGTGGTGGACAGACTACCAGCCAGTATCGTATATCCTCACGTCGAAACGAGGGGACTGCGCGCAGTATGCCAATATGGTCTCGACATGCGCAGCTGCGGGCGTTGGAATAATCCAAGATGGTGCGCTTCATTTCTCTTGTCGAGCCTTACACAATTAACCTCCACTTCAAGTTGTTATGAACCATATGACCGCGTAAGCATTCACCTGTATCCACATATTCCAAGAACCTGAGCTTGTGCACTAGGGGGTCTGGAGTGGGTTTCGCTGGAAGCAGCTACACGAAGTACAGCTAGTGCGTGGCATCTCCCTCCTTTCTTTCTACTCTGGCTGACCGATACCAGCCCGGCTGTCCCGTACACTTCATCCAATTTCCACTATTGTGCTGGCAACGGCGAGGCTGCCGGAGTTACTGATCTCAACAATGTCACCAAGTACGCGCCATAAACTCTCCACTTTCACCGCTCACGAATGCCTACCTTCCCAGCGTCCGCTTCTGCGAGGTTGGCTTCCGCATTGCGCTACCACAACCTTTTATTGACCGCCAACGTAGCTCGACGGGCTTGCCGATCTGGCGCAAGAGCAGCCAGCCGTCCAGAAAGCCCTCACGGCCTACCTCGAAGACCTCGTGTCCCTCGTCAGCGCCCTTCCTCCGGAGCTCCGCAATCAATGGCCCGGCACTGATCAGTTCGCAGGGTGTCTCTGGATTCCGTGTCGACGCCGCAGCATACATGGAGCCCGCCAATCTCTCCGCGATCTATTCGGCTCTGTCAGGGTCCCCGTATCGCACCCAGGTTCTTATTGTTGCTTACCGCAAACCCCTGAATATTTAACACTCAAATTTAGGAAGTATACGATGGCGGCGCGTCGAACCCACCCATGTATGATATGATCGGGTAAGCGTGTCTTCATCGACTGTTCCCTGGGATGTATTTATGCATGTCGCTCAGGGATGTCATCGAATTCGGGGCCACGTCGTATGTGATGCAAGCCTTCCTCGGGACTTCCGGGACTTTCATGACCACCGTAAGCACGGTACAGTCGATTTTCATTCAGCGCTGAGCTTGTCCTCAGGTATCGAACTTGGTGACGCCCGTTCGTATGTTATCTTCCCCTCCTCATTTTTTTCGCGTTCTGAGTCTCGGACCCTCGCAGCGATGAACACCGCGTGGGACCTCATCCCTTCGAACGTCGCCAACTTCATCATGGCAAATCAAGACACAGTGCGTCTCCCTCCGTTGTCACTATACCAACTGCATTAACAGGCCGTTAGGAACGTAGCTCTCCCCCCGACTCGCTCAACTACCTCTCCCCAAACAACGCGTACGTGCTCGGCGCCATCTTCATGCTCGGTTTCAACTACGGCACACCCACGGTCTACTCCGGGTACGACTACTCCACGTACGACATAGGCGCCCCGCAGGACTCGAAAGGAAATACAAGCCCGGTGACGTGCTTTGAGAACGGGTGGCGCTGTATGTCTGTCTTCAAGCCGTGGCCGCTGTTTCTGACCATGAGCATTGTAGGCGAGCAAGAGTGGATTGCGATCGCGAACATGGTACTTTACCACAACGCCGTCGGGTCTGCGACCCTGACGAACGTGTTCGTTGGGACGGAGCAGCAAGTCGGTATGTATTCGATCGCAGTACTCGATGGCCGAATGCTGAATGGATCCAACACAGCTTTCGGACGCGGCTCCACCGGTTTCCTAGTAATCAACAACGAGGGAAGCACCTGGACCGAGACGTTCACAACCTCGCTCCCAGCCGGCACCTGTATGTCCCTGTCCCCGTCCTCATTGATCCATGACTGATGCTCCCTTTCCAGATTGTGACATCATGTACCCCTCCTCCCCTCCTCTCCCTTCACCCATCTGACCTATTAATCTTTCTAGCCATGACACTGACGTGGCCCCAAGCACATGCTCCGGGCCCTCCTACGTCGTCTCATCCTCGGGAAAGTTCACTGCGTCCATTGCGGCGTATGATGCGCTCGCCCTCTTCTCTGGTTCGTCCCTTTTACTTTTGATTCATTGATTTGGTTCGAGCCGACGCCGCTGCAGGTTTTTCGTAGAGAATGTAATTTTTGCACGCTTTCGATTATTATTAAATCTTGTACATCCCCCAAATGCATGTGTATCTTGCTTTGATTCAGATGCAAGCGTTGCTTTGGTGGCACCACGCCACCACCTCCCTCTACCCGCTCTTGGAGGTTTTTTTCCATCTTCCGCACTCTCCTATCTAAGTCCTCCGACGAACTAGATGTGAGTAGCCTCTGCGCTGTTACGCTCCCAACTTAAACGTCGGCGTTTAGAAACGGACACAAAAATGTGCTGAACAAAATATTAGGTTTTATTGTAACAGGTGGCTGCCATGACATCATAAAGAATGAATACAGCGAGTGGGCCGGCTGGGGGCCAGCTGGGTGCCAAGTTGAAATATTCAGCTGGGTACCAGCCGGTCCCCAGCTGCGACCAGCAATGAATGCATGTGCTCGCCATGTGACCGCGTCAGGTAGAGGCAACATGCGGGCACTTTGGCGGTGTACTTTCGGAATGACCCGGGAGCAGTGAATACGAGCAACAGTTCGAACAGCCTCTGCAGCTTGATTTGAAAAATAGATGTGTAACCTCCAAGCAAGGTCTCTTCCGACGTAGTTGGAGCTTCCTAGTTTGAATCACGCAATTATATACGTAGCATAGGCGTGTAACGATGGTTGGTTTGGAGGATAGAATATACGAGCATCAATATCACGCGCGAACGAAGCACATTGATTTTCATTATCATTTCATTCGCTATATCATAATCATTTATCCAGGAATCAATGCCAAAGGTTGGGTGGCTCGCTGGAGCCTAGAAGAAAAAGGCGAGCACTTGACTTTGACACCCATGCACGTTTCTATCCTTTAAGGCTGGACAATGAGTGCCTCAATTCGTTAAAGTTATCACCAATCCCATCTGTTGACTAGAGCTGCCGAACGGAATATATTAGTCAACGAAGAGAATTACTTACAAAACTGGGAATACAAATGATACAACTTGTAGAGGATGAAGAAGTCATCGTAAACAGCATATCGTATGCACCCAACAACGCGGTAGGAAGCCTGCCCGCCCTTGAACCATTAGAACGAGGCACCCATCTACTGACGGGCAACTGGGTACACCAGAATCGCGGCGTCCGAAGCCGTACGCTGCAGAGCAGCAATGCAGGCGATGGGGTAAGAACCAAGAAAAAGAAAGGAAGAAAATGAAGCGAGCAAGAACGGACTCGCCTTCGCCTAGGACCATTGGCCTGCCGTAGCCGAGAAAAGCTCGAACAAGAAAGACAAGGGAGAAGGGGGAAAAACCGATGCAAAAAAGGAAGTGTAAGCGCGTGCGCAATCCAGACGGCAACCGTGACGCAGACGCCGGGCCGCAGCTGTGTTTGACGAGCGGGAAAGATAAGGTCCACCACATCCTATGTCGCAGTGGGGTAAACGTCCGGACCAGCGACGCGACTGCGCACCCGTCGCACAATAATCGGTGCACACACTCATCCTCCGCAGGAGAGCACCATAATACCACACACAGACGGGCCGAATATCGCGTGCGCCTGCCTGTGACCAGCGCGAGTGCATACACTAAGGAAATCGGGGGTATCATGCACCCCACACCCTCCCGCACACAGCTCCCCCACTGAAATCAAACGTAAAAAAGACACCTCAGCGAGCACCGCCGCGGTGCCATAACAGACCTCTTAGGTACCCTTCTCTGTATGAGTAAAGGGTACCTAAGAGGTCCCCATCTGCCAGGCGGACTGTAGTCAGTAATTAGTCAATAATTAGTCGTGTTCCATACTGGGTAAATATCGATGGCAACTCTGATATCTACCCACGCCTGTTGCTGGCGGCGGGGAGCGCGGTGCGCGATCCAGTTTTCTAACGGCTCTTCCTATGCTTCCCCTGCGATGCATCACCTATTTCTACAGCATTGCAAGGATCCAATGTGGCAATTTGCAGGTTACTACCTGTCCATTGCGTGTTTTACTCCCCAGAACACGGCGGTTGCATGGCGGCGGAGGTGTCTGCCACTGGTACAATTTGCATCAGGGCTCTCGATCAGGTGTTGTATCCTGAGTAGCTATATCATTTCACATCTTTGAGTTCTGAATAGTTTTGATTTGACCATATTTCAACTACCGCAGGGTCCGCAACATAGCGTTGCAGGCATCCGCCATTTTCCTGGCCAGCTGGCATTTCCTCAATTTGTTCTGCATCTCGGGTATACATCCTCCATTTGTTGTCTCTTTCCATTCAGTTTCAATTTGATTGTGTTTTGCCTCACGCAACAGAGCGTCAGATGCCACCGCCGCTCAATTTCAGACCTCCAGCATCAGCTGTATGTTCCAAATCCAGTGTGTTACTCTATTTCTTTGCTTTCCTTCTCATTTGGTGCAACTCACCTCCCATCCAAGTCTTCCTAATTATGCTTGACCATAGTTCAACTTCACATCCACCACATCCACTTCTCCCTTCTACTCTCCAAACCTTCACAGCCTCTTGTTCCTCGAACATTTTTACCACTGCAAAGCAGCTACAACATTTTCAGCAGATTCAGCCTCTATAACTGATCAATTAATTTCGCATCTGCCGCATCCGCCAAACCCGCCGCACCCCCTGCCTCTCCTTGATAATTGTGGGCAAAATCGCCGTTCCGTGCATAGGTCGTTCCATTTTGGCGGTGATATCCCAGGGCCATCTGCATCAAATCAGTGAGTGTGACTGTGGAATGTGAGTTCCATACCACAAATATTTCACTGTTGGTTGAGCATGGCCAGATAGATAATCATAGATTTAGCATGCCAGAATTTCACAAGTTCTGTGCTCACCTTTCGTCTGCAGAGAATTCCTGTCATGGCAGAGGTATCGGCTGCACGGCGGACGCATCCTCCCATACGGTGGACACATCCACCACTTGGTGTACACCATGCAGTTACTGTCTCTATTCAATTTATTTGATGTACACAATGTTACTCAATCAGAATTGTGCACAAAGTAATTTGAAGGTCAAACAGATAATGAGTTTATTGTCATAGCACAACAGCGGAGGCGTCTGCTGGCCGCGGTACATTTACCATCCAAGACATTTGAGATCATATACATAGTGCATTGTACGCACCTGCCATTGGGCATAATGCTCAATTGATGCTCCAGCTTCGCATACTTCCCCGATACGGTGGTGCATGTTCAAACATAGATCTCGCAAGCTGTTCGACCTCCGCTCGGAAACATACTCGAGTAGATGCGTGCGGCACACCTGTACTTGCTGTGATTGAACTTCCCAATGCTGGTGGTCAATTTTTGCTGCTGGCACGTCATGGACGGCCAGTATTGACTCAGAATAAATATTCGGTGCTTGATTGTTGAAGAGGTGCTATTTTTAAATTCATCATACAGTGTAGCAGATACTCTTGGAAGGCGTACCTTTCACTCCGAGAGTATGTCGTGTCATTTATACAGTGTACAGCAGCCTTTGAAGTGATGGTGAGATGTTTTACTTGTCAGTACATGAAAATCGTAGTAGTCACTACATTTTGAGGCTTCCTCGGCCAACCCCTTGGCCAAGGCCCTCGGCCAACCTCGGCCAATCCCTTGGCTCGGCCTAGTCAGTCGAGGTTGGTCAATCTCAATTTTAACTTCATGCCACTCCTCACTAACCATTATTAATGCAAAAGGGCGAGCAATCTACTGATCCGGCACATACATCACAATGTGTGAAATGCCCCTCCAAATTGGGACATAACGCCGAAAGCCACCCCCACTGTTTGTAACGTAGCGTAATCCAATGCACCTCGGCAAGGGTTCATAAGTATCATCTACTAATATTTACAACCCACAACTCTAGGTGTTCCCTCAAGCCCTTTTTTTTTCCAGTCCACCAGAGGCATCTTGGATTTATGGCCTGATTTGGCCATGCTACGCGACATCGGTTGATTTGTCACACAGCCCAACCCATCGGCGAACTAAAAATTGCAGCACTCCCACACTCCCATGGCTGTGGGAAGGCCGGCCGATAGTGCCGGGGATGCTGGAGCGGTGCTGAGACAGAGATCAGGGCTCGCCCAACCTGGCCGAGGTAACCTCGGCCAACCTCAACCGACCTTGGCCAACTTCCCCTCGACCAACCCGGTCAAGCCCCCTCAGCCAACCTCAGCCAACCTCGATCAAGTCGGCCGAGGGGCCATCAAAATGTAGTGAGTAAAGTTCAAAGTTCAGTTAGAACCTTGTTGACCTTTTGGGTGGTTTTGTGCACCCACATTTACATGGCCAACAAAAAATTGAAATAAATTCAAATGGTTACGGAGCATGTTCAGAATGTGTTTCCATACCACAGACGTCTCAAGTTCACCACAAACAAGTCCTGGACAAAAAGAATGGATTAGGACGATCTTTATTTGTCTGCTGATTGGTTGATCTTTGAGGTAACCCGCCACAATTTGTTACATATAAGATACGGCGGATGTGTCGGACAATAGATAGGTTGCGCACGAGCCGCATGCGGGTTTTGTGCATTGTGCAAAGCCGCACGGCAAATTTGAAATCTGCGAGATTCCAATCAACTATTGTAATATAAGTGTACCTGAGGTGAAGGAGAGGTGCTGTGGGGAGAGGGAATATCCTGGGCACCACCGTTGCTGCGTGGCATACATGAAAGTATCGGAAAAGTGAATGATGTTTTTTGATGCCTGAAAAATCCGGCCTCCCATGGGTGCACATCCAAAACACAACACTCCCGGGAGTGGAATATGAGATTCAGGAGGCATTAAATGGTACTTCGAAAGACAAGAACCAAGACCAGCGAAGAAAAGGCCGCGGCTTTGCACAATGCCCAAAAAGCCGCATGAAGCCGCATGCGGCTGTGTGGCTTTTGCGCAACCTATCTAATGCATCGGTGCCATCTGCGAGGTTGCAGTGCTGTCTGCCGCATCAATTACTCGTGCATGAACTGGCTTATGCCTTCATTTTGAATTTGAGGGAAAGCCGATGCGTTGTGATAAGGACCGCGGCGCCGCTATGAGAATTTGTTTTATCAAATAGACAGCATGTTCAGCCTCTAGGGGTTATTTAGCGTTGGAGGATAGTGGGGATGTAGGATTAGGACGCATGCGTGGTCCGAGTGAGAGTGTTGCACAGGATCACATGAGGCATACATTCTGTGGGTTCGTGTTGGGGGTACCTGCTGTTAGCTGTAAATGGGTGTGGGGGTGATAGTTACCTGTCCTAGGTTACAAGCTCAAGTGAACGACACGTTGTTCCCTGTAAAATCCGATGCCTATGCTGCAATCCTTCCCTCTTGTTTCCCCGATGTTCCCAACGAAGGTGGAAGGCTTAATACAACGTTTGACGGTTATAAAGCAAGTGACAGCGACGCCGGCTGGTGCTGGTCAGTCGAACGCACGGGACGTCCGGTCGTGATGCTGGGTGGCAGACGGCAATTTAAACCAATATGGCTTCACCCAGGCCGACTTCTACAAAGAATTAAGCTCGCGAAGTTGGTGATCCTATTACGGAGAAGCCTGATGATATGACTTGGGGTCCGATGATAAGCAGTGAATGAACACACCTATGAAAATGCTATATTTTTCGCTTTTCAAATGTGTAGTTCATTCCTATTGTATCATTTATTAGAGGCAGTACTAAGAACCCAAAGTAGCTGGCCTGTGGCCAGCATCACAAGAGCAACGGGACAACATCCTGGTGGAAGCCAGAGGTGTTTCTGACATGTACTCGCTCTGAAACATGTAGGAGATTGTGTAGCCCAACTAAACCAGAGGGTATTTCGTTGGTACTGGTAGTTTCGGTAGTTTCAATACCGAAACATCCAGGACCAGAGTGACGAGCGACTATGTGGTTATCTATTTGGGAGTATCGACGTGTTCGCGTCGATCCAGGTGACGTGAAAGGCACCAGAGGCGGTGTTTCGGTTGTAGCTGAAGCGTCGGTTACTCGGCAACGGACATCATAGTGGGATAGTAAGCGAAGGGGACCCATGATCGTTGATCCCGGAGTTCCCAGGACTTCCCCTTTGGGTGATAGGAGCGTTCTGGAGTATCCATCCTGAATCCACACTCAAAGTGGGGTATCATTCGAAGCCTACATGGCTGGAGACTCTAGTTTCCATGAAGACCTTCGAGGGATACTCTCAAAAAGCAAGTTACATTGCAAAGGGATTACATGGTGGTTGATGCCTAAGCTGCCATCAATCTACCATGTGCAGAATCTTACCAAGGAGCGGTCGGAATATACCCAGAATGGCGTGCTCAGTGCCCCCGACCAATAGGACTCGTTATATTTTAATTGCCAAGACGGATACACGGACTGCGAGGCGGATAAACAGACCTTTTACTTAATTCTTTCATTGTCATAGTCATATTCTGGATTGTATAAGTAGCTAGAGGTGTTTCTAGGGTCGAGGACGGAGTTTCCCCCAATTAGTGAGCCCAGCTTACGCCCAAGGGAAACTTTTAGTCGATCTTCGGACACCTACCAACGTCAGTTTGTAGGAGTTGGAATATCACCAGTTTGTTGGATTGTATAAAACGTCTGAGCGTGGCTCTTGAATCGTATTGAATCGTTGGAATCGTATTGAATCGCTGGCCTTGGGTCTTGAATCGTATAGAATCGCTGGTCTTGGACCTTGAATCGTTGGGAACTGGGTTGGGAATCGTTTGGAATCGTCTGTTTTGTTGTTTTGTTGTCTGGAACCACCACCATCTTTGTTAAACTTTGCGGAACTTTCAGTTTCACTTTGGAATATTGGTGAACCTCACGGTTCCCTTCATTCCAATAAACCCTATCTGTGTTGTTTGCGTTGGAAACTTCAGAATCCTTTTGGATCCTCAGTTTCCATCGTCATAGTCGGTCATAACCGACTCAAGTCTTGGTGTCTGAAACTGTCAGGGGAACCTCCGCCCGGCCCCGGTCACCCGGCACCCGGCCCCGGTCATCCGGCACCCGGCACCCGGTCGACCGGCCCAGTTTACGTAATCCACCTATGGATCCCAAAAGGTCGCTTACACAATGGCATCAAGTCTGCGATCAAGCCCGAGACATCTGCCGATCACTCCGGTCATGTGCTACTAGTCAGTAGCCACTTATACCCACGACCTAGCGTGGGAATCCTCAGAGTTTCTTCTCTTCGGATTCCCCTCGCTAGGTGCGTATCTTCTTGTATTTAGCTACTTCTTATTCATTCCTTCGGATTCCCCTCGCTAGCCCCTTGAGATTCTCGGGTCTAGAGGTTGCCCTTACAGCAGAAGAAACTCTCTCTAGGGATTAACTGGACAAAATTGGGAAGTTTGGCTTGGAAGGTTCGGATCATAGTGGCAGTGCTCCCACCACCCCAACTTCCAATTTTATCCCCTCCTCCCCTGTCCTCGATTCTACCATGTCCGGCGCTGATGCAGCAGCTGCCGATGCCCGGATGGACCGGATCGAGGCCACCTTAGCCAGCCTCACCAAAATACTCGAAAAACAGCAACGCGCAATCTCGCCTGCCCTATCCCTTGCCGAAACGGCTCCGGAACCGGGTCCAGGACTATTCACGCAGTACACCACAACCGGCGGGTCCGGCGCAAAATCGGTCCTTCGGCCGAACCCCCCGTTCGTCTTCGACGGCGACCGGACGCAGGGCCGGGCGTTTCTCCACGCCGTCCGGTCGTACGCCCGGCTCGTCCCAGAGGCTTTCGTAGAGAACGGAGAACTTTCCGAGGAAAAGGTTGTCCGGTACGCCATGTCGTTCATGGCCAAAGACGCGGCGCAACGTTGGGCTGAGCGCCAGTCGGCCAAGGCGGAATTTCCGTTTCCGACCTGGGAGATGTTTGTCAAGGAGTTCCGACTCCGTTTCGTCGAGGAGAACGAGCAGGACCATGCCCTGCACAAACTCGAGTCTCGCGCCTACCATATGGGCAACCGGGACGTGTTCCGGTACACGGACGAGTTCGAGGACCTGGTCGACCTCGCCGGCTTTGAAGACGAACTTGTCAAGGTCACAAAGTACCGGACCGGCCTTGACCCGGCGATCAACCTCGCCATCACCGGCTCTAGCGACCCACCCGG
Organism: Mycena leptocephala; assembly: GCA_029378395.1. Taxonomy (NCBI): domain Eukaryota; kingdom Fungi; phylum Basidiomycota; class Agaricomycetes; order Agaricales; family Mycenaceae; genus Mycena; species Mycena leptocephala. Next base: position 161,718 of record JARJLF010000223.1, read on the forward strand.
CCTCAGGGACTACGCAGCCTGGCGCGCCCGGGCCTACCGGCAGTACGAGTCGCACCTGCGCGCTCGGAACGCCGGGGCGTCCGGACGTCACACGGTTCTGCCGGCCCGCCCCCGAACCAACCAGTCCACGCCGGGCACCGTTGCCGCACCCACGCTGAGGGCCGCTGCCCCGCCCCTCCCGGCTCCGGTCCCCATGGACGTAGACCGCACCCGTGCACGCCATGTGCCACGCCGTGGCTGTTTCCGCTGCGGAGATGCCAATCACTTCGCCCGAGATTGCCCGGCACCGGCCGACGTCCGGACGACCGACGTGCTCGACGAGGTGATCCGCCAGCTCGGAGGAGAGATGTTGGAGGAACTCGTGGCCCGCATGGCCACGACCGAGGCCCTCACTGACGACCCCGCCCTAGAGGATTTTCCCCTCCGCGGCGAGTGAGCAGTGCGCCCTCGATCGCGTCCCCTAATCGTTTCGACATTTTATGTAACGAGTCAGACAATATACCTCTTGCATCGACTGAAACGATAGACGCACCCCCCAACCCGGACGACCAACCGGTCGCTTCGGCTCCCCCGCCGGCTAGACCGGTCACTCATCCGCCGCCGGCCGGACCGGCCACCCGCCCGCCCCGTAAGTCTGCTTGGGAGCGCAAACTTCCTAAGCGCTATACGGTCGCCGCGACATCTGGTGCTAACTCCCTCCACCTTCCATTGGAGATCGAGTCGACCGACAACGCTGTGAAGCTCTCGCTCGATGGGCTTATCGACTGTGGAGCAACCTCCGACTTCATTGACTCCGAGTACGTTAAGGCGAGCGGGATCCCGGTCCGCCGGCTCTCGCAACCCATTCCGGTGTTCAATGTAGACGGCTCCCCCAACGAGGCCGGCTTCATCCGAGATGTCGCGACTCTCGTTCTCCGCTACAAGGGTCACAGCGAACGAGTCCAACTCGCTGTAACTGGGCTCGGTAAGCAAAAGCTTATTCTTGGGTATTCCTGGCTCCGGAAGCATAACCCTGAGATCAACTGGGATACCCGGGAGGTCAAGATGAGCCGATGCCCGTCCGGTTGCACGACCTGTGTCAATGAGGCCAGAGCCGAGCGTAAGCAAGCGAAGACTATCGCCCGCATCGTCCGGCAACTCCGCGCCGGACCGGTCCCGACCATTTGCACTATCGACACGGACGACCGGCTCGGCGAGGATGATGATGACGAGTTTGAGGAGGACCTGCCCGAACTCCTGCTAGACGACTCGGACGACTCGGATGACGAAGATGACCCTCTCGAGGACGGAGACCGGGTCTTTTACACCCAGTTCTCTCCTCCGGAAGACATCCGGGCCACCAGCACTGTCTCACAGCGGCTGGCCGAAGCCTTCGCCAAGAACTCCGCACCCGGTAAGGATGAACTTCCGGAGTGGGTGCGTGACTTCGAGGATGTCTTCAACCGAGAGGCCTTCGATTCACTACCGGACCGTCGCTCGTGGGACCATGCCATCGAACTCGTCCCGGATGCCAAACCGGCCAACTGTAAGGTCTACCCGATCTCACCTCTCGAGCAACGCGAGCTCGACGCGTTCATCGAAGAGGGGTTGGCGACCGGCCGGATCCGGCCGTCGAAGTCACCGATGGCCTCGCCTGTCTTCTTCGTCAAAAAGAAGGATGGCGCGCTCCGGTTTGTCCAGGATTACCGGGCGCTCAATGCGATGACCGTGAAGAACCGGTACCCGATCCCTCTGATCAACGACCTCATCAACCGTTTGAAGGGAGCCCGGTTCTTCACGAAACTCGATGTCCGGTGGGGCTTTAATAACGTCCGCATCCGGGAAGGCGACGAGTGGAAGGCTGCCTTCCGGACGAACCGGGGCCTTTTTGAACCCTTGGTGATGTACTTCGGCTTGACCAATTCCCCTGCGACTTTCCAGACAATGATGAACGACATTTTCCAAGACCTCATCCTGTCTGGAGACGTCATGGTATACCTCGACGACATCCTCATCGCACACTCGGACCTTACCCGGCACCGGGAGATCGTCCGGGAAGTTCTCCGCCGGCTCCGGGAGCACAAGCTTTTCCTGCGCCCAGAGAAGTGCGAGTTCGAAAAGACGTCGATTGAGTACCTGGGGTTATCGTCTCTCATAATCACGTAGAGATGGACCCGGTCAAGGTTGCCGGCGTCACTAACTGGCCGACGCCGGAGTGCAAGAAGGACGTGCAGCAGTTCCTCGGCTTCACAAACTTCTACCGGCGGTTCATCAAAGCGTTCTCAGATGCCGCCCGGCCACTGTTCGACCTCACCGGAAAGCGTGCTCCCTGGGTTTGGACCGAACTCGAGGCGACCGCATTCCAAGCCATCAAAGATGCGGTCACCCGGGAGCCGGTCCTTGTCCTGCCGGACGAGTCCAAGCCGTACCGGCTAGAGGCGGATAGCTCGGACTATGCAACCGGCGCTGTCCTGTCTCAACCGGGCGACGACGGCAAGTGGCATCCGGTCGCGTTCTACTCCAAGAGCTTGAGTCTGGTCCAGCGCAACTACGAGATCCACGACAAAGAGATGCTCGCGATCATCCGAGCCCTCGAGGAATGGAGGCACTTCCTCGAAGGCGCGCAGCATCCGATCGAGATCTGGACCGACCACAAGAACCTGGAGTATTTCCGGAAGTCGCAAGATCTCAACCGGCGACAGGCGCGGTGGTCCCTGTATCTGTCCCGGTTTGATTTCGAGCTTCACCACAAGCCTGGGCGCTCTATGGGTAAACCAGACGCGCTCTCCTGGCGTCCGGATCACGGACCGGGCCCGGACAACACGGATGTGACGCTCCTGAGTCCCGCCCTGTTCCGGATCCGTGCGTTGGAGGGCATCGTGGTAGCTGGCCCGGAGGTTCCCCTCCTGCGGGACGTCCGAGAGGCACTCGCTGGCGAACCGGACCTGGAGGAACCCGTGGCTCTCGCAGCTCGGGACCTCCTCAAGGCCCGAGGAACCCGGTCCACCCGGTCAGCCGAATGGCACGTTGAAGGCGGGCTGCTCTATTTCCGCGGCAAGATTGTCGTCCCTCGGGACAAGGACCTTCGCCGTCGGATCCTGGAGCAGCATCACGACACCCGGGTTGCCGGGCATGCCGGCCGGTTCAAGACGTTGGAGCTGGTCTCCCGGAACTACTGGTGGCCCCAGATGTCCCGACACGTCGGCCGGTACGTGGCAACCTGCGACCTGTGCTGCCGCACCAAGGCTCTCCGGAAGCTTCCGGTGGGCGAGCTCCACCCGACCGAGATCCCGGAGGAACGTTGGAGCACGGTCTCGGTAGACTTCGTAGTCGAGCTCCCAGAAGCCCACGGCTACGACTCGGTCATGGTTGTTGTGGACGTCCTAGGTAAACGCGCTCACTTTATGGAGTGTACGACCCGGTTGGATGCTGTCGGAGCTGCCCGGTTGTATTACCGGAACGTCTGGAAGCTCCATGGCACCCCCGAGAAGTACATCTCCGACCGTGGTCCCCAGTTCGTCGCCGAGTTCACCACCGAGCTTTGGCGCCTCATCGGGATCAAACCGGCCACCTCTACGGCTTACCACCCGCAGACCGACGGCCAGACCGAACGCGTCAACCAGGAGATGGAGCAGTTCATCCGGCTTTTCACTAACTACAAGCAGGATGACTGGGATGAGCTCCTTCCGGCCGCCGAATTCGCATACAACAACCACATTCACTCTTCGACGCAGCAGGTTCCGTTCCTGACGGACACCGGCCGGCTTCCCCGGATGGGGTTCGAGCCGAACGGGCCGCGTTCGAAAGTAGAGTCGGTTAACGAATTTCACGACCGGATCGCTTCCGGGGTCTCTGAGGCGAAGGCCGCCCTCGTAAAAGCAAAGGAGGAGTACAAGCGGTACTACGACCGCCGACGCACCCCTGCGCCGGACATCAAGGTCGGCGACCGGGTCTGGCTCGATGCTTCCGACATCCAAACGACCCGGCCGTCCCCGGAGCTCTCTCACCGACGCCTAGGCCCTTTTAAAGTCACCAAGGTCGTCGGCCAAGGCGCGTACAAACTGGAACTGCCACCCCGTCTCTCCCGACTCCACCCGGTGTTCCCGGTCGTGAAGTTGCAGCTCGTGGAAGATGACCCCTTCGAAGGCCGCCCGGGCTATGACGAACCGGCTCCGGTCCTGCCGGACGTCCCTGGCGATGCACCCGAGTGGGAGGTCGAAGAGATCCTCGACGCGAAAATCCGGTATAAATCCCTCTGGTACATGGTCCGGTTTAAGGGGTATGACGAGTCGCACAACCAATGGGTGAAGCACTCCGATGTATTCGCTGACGAGGCTATCGCCGAGTTTTACCGGAAGTACCCCTCAAAACCCCGGATCATCGCCCACGCCGCTTTCGATTCCCTCCCATTCCGCGACCCCTCCGTCCACGTTCGTTCCCTCCGGCATATGCGTCGAGTCGCCGCATTCCAAGGGGGGGGTGATGTCAGGGGAACCTCCGCCCGGCCCCGGTCACCCGGCACCCGGCCCCGGTCATCCGGCACCCGGCACCCGGTCGACCGGCCCAGTTTACGTAATCCACCTATGGATCCCAAAAGGTCGCTTACACAATGGCATCAAGTCTGCGATCAAGCCCGAGACATCTGCCGATCACTCCGGTCATGTGCTACTAGTCAGTAGCCACTTATACCCACGACCTAGCGTGGGAATCCTCAGAGTTTCTTCTCTTCGGATTCCCCTCGCTAGGTGCGTATCTTCTTGTATTTAGCTACTTCTTATTCATTCCTTCGGATTCCCCTCGCTAGCCCCTTGAGATTCTCGGGTCTAGAGGTTGCCCTTACAGAAACAGATATCCTTTGGGATCTCTTAGTTTCGTACGTAACAAACGCTTGTTACGTCTTACAACGACTTCTTGAATTAAACTTTCTCCCGATCAACCTTTACAAGGCTCTGAATCAGGACTGACACTCGTCTGGTACCTCTGGAACGAACATTACACCGCACTTGCTGCATACTATTGGTTGTTTGGGATTAGATTCGTCTGTTCCATCCGATTCTTTGGTTGTAGTATTTTGTTTTGGTTGTTTCTGTTAGTTTCCATCCTAGGTTCGGAGCCCACTTCAGTGTTGGGCAAGTTGTTGACTAGTCACAAAGTCACCGTTGGCAGGTCGGTCCGGTCGCTAAGGTGACCTGACTTTTGACCTGTCAGTCCCAATTGGGAAACGCCGCCGCTGGCAAGCCCAAAGACGTTGTTCCACAGTGTTTTCAACAGGTTTTGACCGTGTTCAAGTGTGAGCTATGATATATTATGTTTATATGGACCCATACATATACATTAGATGCTGTTTTAACCCATTTAACCATCATTTTTATCATCAAAATGGCCCACCGGCACTGATTGTAGGGATCCCCACCATAACCGTATATGGTTACGGCCGCAAGATTTACGTTACTTTATGGTAGGCCAACCGTCCGTACCCGTAACCATATACAGAACTTCAAAGGTCATTACGGGATGGTACTGTAAGTTTTTACGGTACGTTACGGGTATTACGGCCGTATACACAGATAATTCTATTTGGCAGCCCCCCATGTTTGGCAGCCCCCAGGTGCTGGGAGGGGTTGCCAAATAGAACTCGACTGATTTGTAAGATTTCTTCTGATGGCGGGTGATGGCGGGGTAGGCGGGATCCGGCGGGAGGTGTCCCAGGTGCTCCCGGCGATGAAAATACCTAGAAATAAATACCAAAAAAACTCCCCAACAAGGAAGACCATCTTAGGTAAGTATTCCAATTTTTTGGGACTCCATTCCTCCGAAATGACGGTGATTTTTAGATGTTTTGTGCTGTGATGGCACAAACGCGCGAAAAGTCCTCGAAAAGAGTCTAAAAAATTGGGAAAAAAATTAGGGCAACAATCGTCCAACATGAGGCGGGATTTCTTCGTCGCGCGCACCCTGTCTGACCCTCAGAGTGGCGGGAGAGCGGCAAAAACATTTTCTGCTTTATTTTATCTCTCACGTGGGGGGCTGCCAAATAACAAAATTCTACTTGGCAACCCCAGATCGCCGGCAGGGGGGCTGCCAAATAGAATTATCCCGTATACACTGCATGAAATTCAAGAAAAACAAACATCTACAACATTTCCTCTATAACTCTTTCTTGTGGTTTTCTTGACCCCACCAATTGAGTCTCAGAAAGTGACAGACGTGGGTGGACTTGCATCACACGCCGCAAATGGAACCAAAACATCATTAATTGAATGAGCTGGAAAATGAGCCCAAATTATTCATTGCAGGCGTCTAAAATTCGACTATAGGGTATTATCTAATTACCTCAACTTATTTTACAATTTTTCGTATTTATTTTGTCTTGGAACAGCAGTTTCCGGGCGTGGCGGATAACGAGCCGGCTAGCCGGCGACGTGGGAATGGCCGCTCGGCTAGCGTCCGATCCATCACGGAAGTCAGGTCAACGGCACGACTTGATGACTAGTCGCCGTCAATGACTATTGACTAGTCACTTAAAGGCAGTGACCCACCAACACTGGCCCACTTATCACCGATGAGTTGGGACCTTGCTAATGGAGGTGTGAGAGTGAAATGCCCTGCTAGAGGCAAGTGAGAATGTGGTCAACTCGGTGTGAGCGAGGCTTAGTTGCACAGGTGGGGTACAGGTGGTGGGGGAGAACTGAGCTCCGAAAATTGACTGACTACAACACCCTTTTCTGCTATCCTTTTATACCTTTTCGCCTCTCAACCGTCCCCTTGATGCCCACTCGTTCAGTTCCATCTCTTTCATGTTTGAGGGTGCTTGCGCAGGAACGTACGTAGGGTGCGTTCAGTATTTGGGGCCATGGGCGAGGCTTACGTTCGGATTTTGGGGTTCGTTTCCATGAACGGACAGAGTGTACGACGCAAATTGGTATGGATGCAGGACCCGTTCCATATCAGAGCGGATTCCTGGGCCATAAAAGGTCAGATATTGGTCAGAAGACACGTCAGGACGCATCTGAATGGTTTTCGAGTGGTTTAGGTGAGTGGAAACTGGATTGGACGAGGCTTGCGTTCGAGCATTGATGACTTCTTGGGTGTGGGAAGAGGATACCGAGCCCAGGATGCCCGCTATTGGTCGGTCCGTACCATTCTCGTGGGCTGTAGCACACGGCGCCATGCTCGTATGCGGGGTGTGAACTCGTGGAAGGGAAATTCGGGCAGCGAGGGCGCTCAGCGGTGGTTACACCATGGTCGGACAGGTGGTACGTGCGATGCGGAGGGTCGGATGGGGAGCGTAAGCTGCGTGCGTTTGATGAGAAACCGGATTTGGTAACTTCGATTCCCAATTTGGATGAATGGGCACCTCATACGTTCTCGTCCTGGACTCGGTTGAAGGGGCCATGAGGCGGTGTGCAGGTGTAGCACAAGCACCAGCCTCACAGCTTGTTCAAGTCGAATTGAACATGTTTCGCAACAGTCCGAACTCCCCGATCAATGATCGGCGGATGCGTCGGATTATCACAGTGGTCATTTTGTTTCCTTCCCCTCATCTTGTTCCAGGCCCCCAGCTTTCCCGACACCTACATATGTCGCCCAAGCATGGTGTAAACATGGTGAATTTACATAAACTGTTGTCTGACTTAGCGTCTCTTCGAATAACACACCAGCTCGCTGCCAATCGACGTGACTTTGGTATTCTATCTACTGGCTCTCATGCTAAATTGTTGCATCTGCCACGTTACTTCCTGCGCAGCCCAGCTCTTCCCAAAATCCATGCATTCTGGTGCATTGCACAAATACTTTACTGCTCAGTGATGTACCAACTCGCAAGGCTGTCATGCCCGGCACACACCGAATTCGCTCTCATTGGACACGGCGCATGCACAGACTTTGACCCCTCAACACTTACGCCACACTGCGCACTGCCTCCACAACGCTGGCAACCCTGCATTGCATATTGAAGCTGGCAGTCTGCACATCCCTCTGCCGACTCGCACGAACATAGGGCAGTCTGGTCCGGCACTGACCACTGCACCTGCCACAATCACGTCCTGACCTGCTGTTCCACACTCATGGGCGATAGCTACGCCCGCACACATTGCTGGCACCCCGAACAAATTGTGTGCACCCCACACACTGCGCTTCCGAGTCCTGACGTCCTGCCGCATGTCAGTGCACAAGCCGCATAGCACAAGTCAGACGCTGGTGATACCTGTGCCATCTGTGCTGTATGCTGCAGCGTGCACGCTGTGAGCCTCCACTATGTGTCGATTCTGGCGACCGTCCAAATGAGCAACAAGATAAAGAGGGGACCGAAACAAGCGGGACATAAAAACAATAGTGCAGACGGATTGCGGAGAAACTTCGAAACGGACACAAGGGACTTGAATAAAGAAATGCGGAACTCCCGATAATAATCAGCAACATAAGCGTTGGTAAAGGTGTCACTGGCAAATCCGACCATGCGAGAGTGCCGCCGTTCACGCAGCTGGCGTCCCCGCTTCGTATTTCTCCACCGCGCTACACAATTTCCGCACGCCCGCTAGCATTTTTGTTTACTGCATGCCCGCTCGCCGATTTCCGTTGCGCACTCGCTGTTTCTCGCGTGCCCGCTTGCTTTCTCTGTTGCGCGCCAACTAGCATCTTTGTTTACAGCACGCTTTCCGTTGCGCACTCGCCATTTCTCGCATGCCCGCTCGCTTTCTCCATTGCGCGCTCGCATTTATTGCTGCCCGCTCGCATTGTCCGCTCGCTGTTTCCCACACGCGCGATTGCTGTTTCGTGCACGTGCGATTGCTGTTTCCCGCACGCCCGATCGCTGTTTCCCCACGCTCGCTCGACGCTTTTCGGCTGCGCGCTCGCCGTTTGCCACACACCTGCTCGCTGCCTCGCGCTTCCTCCTCCGCCTCACGCTTCCTCCTCTGCCTCGCACTTCCCCTCCGCTTTGCGCTCCCCTCCGCTTCCTCCTCCACCTCGCGCTCCCCTCTGCCTTGCCTCGCTCCGCTTCGCCTTGCCGGCAAAGCCGAGCCAGGCGCCAAACATGATAAAAAACAGGTTATAGGACGAGTAGGGTATGGATATGGAGCTCGGAGAACAGCCGTCAAGGAGGAGTAGGACAACCAAGTCAAGAATGGTACCGATACAACGAGGAAATGAACTCCGTCAAGGAGGAGTAGGACAACCAAGTCAAGAATGGTACCAATACAACGAGGAAATGAACTCCATCCAGGAGGAATAGGCCAACCAAGTCAAGAATGATATCAATATGACGAGTAGATGAATTCTGACAAGGAGGAATGGGTGAAACAAATCGAGAATGACACCAATGCAACAAGGGGATGAATTCCGCAGTGAAAGAATTCGACCAATTTGAGAACTGTGCTGTAAAACGGTCTCCGCGCCGGAAAGGAGCTATCCAACTCAAGGGAAAGTAACAGGACAAAGGAGAAATGGGGTCTATGACACAAGAGGAGCTTGGCCAGGCCGATGGCAATGCTATAGGAATACCTCCGTCAACGGGCGCTTCACCAGCAAAGGAGAGGAGGAAAGTGGACTCTTTCAGGCCTGAAGGGGGTAGGAGCTACCTTGTGGGCTGAGGGCTGTGTCTAGAATGAAGAACACACGTCGGGACGATGTGCTGGTGGCTGGGCAAAGAGTATAAAAACCTAGCGTATTATTCGAGAATGGCATCTTGTATTTCCCCACCTAAATTCCTAAGGCTTTCACAAGCCGAGAAAGAAACTCTTCCTCCATCTTTGGACACGAGACGGACACCAAACTGAAGTACCACAAAGTACAGGTTAAAGCAAGACCCGGAGCGCAAGGAGTGGCCAATCAGTCGCTTCCGGTAGGGAACTCCGACCAGAAAAAGGACCAGGTCGTATAGGAGATCCTGAAAACGATAAAATGCCACGTACCAAAGGTGGAGTGGTATCAAAACAGCCAGCAACAGAACTTCTGTTAGCGTGTAACTGTTCCGACCGAGTAGTATCGGAAGGCAAACAGTCTTTGACTTGGACCAACTCGGAGAAATCCAGTATCCATAGCCATCTACCAACTGGCACAGTCACCTCGTCAGTGAATATCTCGCCTCGAGGTTCAAGTGGAGACATAAAGAAAGGGGTCCCAAAGGAAGGGAATTGCGGAGTTTAGGCTGCGACATTCGAAACAGGCCCCGAGGTCCCGCACATTAAACGGAGAAGAAGATCAAAACGGAGAAATAAAACCGCAGTTCAGAAAAACCCTACCCACTGCACAGAGCAAACACCCAGAGGAAGTAACACAACTCTACCCATGACTCCTTCCGTCCTCCCTCAATAGGAGCCTGTATAGGATACGCAACCGAGTTATCGGACCCTGGAAGGCTGAAAAGGAGCGAACTCTGTACCCCTCAGCGCACCAAGGCTTCTCAGTGCTCCATGCTGAAAGCCTGTAAATAACAGATCCTGCCCACCCATCTAAAGATCTATCCATTGTAAAACTTAACCCATCGTACTTCGGAGGAATAAAAACCACCCGACACTTGCTACACAAATTTCCCCTAGAGGACGATACCTTTTCTGCAGTACTGTGCCCACAGACGTAACATTCGTCTGACAGTCAAGAAACCGCAGTCCACATCACAATGCCTGTCCCCCGTGTTGCCTCAGCAGCTTGCCATGCGGTTGCGCCTTCTCATCACGCTCACAGACCACCACACATACCACTTATTTGTGTCACTGGCTTCGCTGTTATCTGTTCTCCCGCCACTTGGAAACCAGCCCTGGTGGACTTCTTCCACAGCGAGTGCATCCACCACTCGAGTTGCGCCATCGCAGTCGCTGTGAATCATGATGGTGGTTTTTTTTTTACGCGTTGTCTGGTGGCGGATGCATCCGCCACTGCATCTGCCGCTTGTATACCGTAATATAATGGGCTGGGCCATTTTCTCTCCCTACTTCCTCGTGTCTTGGACTAAAGAGATTGATTATGAAGCTCTTGTCTGCACTGTCTTATCACCCCTTGCTCATATGTATTATGGCGCATTCTATTTTAGTAGGCTTCTTGTTTTGGTTATTTTCTTGCTTTTCTTGGCTTTTAGTGTACAATCAGAGTGTCTTCTGTAAACATGGTATCAATAGCATTGTTTCATGGTGCCAAAACAGCTCAAAAAAGCCCGAAAGTGAGCTGATTTGGGGTGCAGAAAGGCGCAGACGCCATTGCTGCGCGCAGCGTGCAGCGGCCAGTAGGCATGTTTCCCAAAGGGGAACATGACTAATTACTGACTACAGTCCGCGCGGCGGATGGGGACCTCTTAGGTCCCCTTTACTCATACAGAGAAGGGTACCTAAGAGGTCTGTTATGGCACCCGGCAGTGCTCGCTGAGGTGAAAAAATAGGAACACCTACTCTCCACCTGATCTCATTGGGTTGTAATCGCTTCCTCCTCCTCTGCCTGCCTCGTATCTCGTCGCACATGCACCTTACTGTGTGCGTAAGCATGGGGATCTGGTCTCGCAGTGCTTGCAACAGGGTGTGTCAACGCAGCATGCACACGCTGTGTGTGCGAGGGTAGATGCCTGCATCCTAAGGCATCAGAACGATACAATTGCATAAGAAAAACAAAAGAAGAAAGGGATACTGGTGCGGGTAAGCCAATGGATGGCTCGAGGTACAAGTAGGCATGGGTGGAGATTGACTGAGGGATATTGGAGCAGAAGTGGGTCAGTGAAGGACGGAGGGGAGGGAACCAAGGGATGTGCAAAAAGCGAGGTGAATGCATTAAAGAGACGCGCCGTAGCACCTTCGGCAGAGGGAGGTGTGTCTGCTCAACTGCCCAGTTGCTGGGTGCAGTGGTGGATATAATTGCGGGGAGGGCGACGACAGTGCGCGCTGGCTCCCCTGGTACCTCGGTGTTGTGGCATATGAAGACAGAGGAGCAGCTGGAAAACAATGCCGGGCATATCCTCAGTAGCGTGTGGTCCCCATACCCGTACGGTGCGGTCATTCGATCCAGAGATGATGTACCTGCCATGCGAGAAGGCAACCGAGCCGCCATAGTCGGTGTGTCCTTCAAGCAAAGGACCAATTCCATCCCCACTCTCTGTGTCCCATACTCGAGCTGTTTCGTTATATGAACCAGTTGCAATTTGTTTTCCATCCGGAGAGAAGGCTCAGAATTCTTTATTTGGACCTTCCAGACAAAGAAGAATCTCGCTCGGTCTATCAAAACTCGTTCATACAGTCATCGCTCCTCTACGGCAGGTTCCGTGAAGCAACTTTGAAAATGACATGCCTGGAACAATGATTCACGCGAAAATTGAGCCAAGATGTCTCGTATCATTCTGTAAACCTTGAGATTACATCTCTCAAACGTTAACATCCAGATCTGTTAGGAATCCTTAATCAGAATAGTGGGCCCTACCGCGCTAGCGGCTACATATTTTATGGAACAATACAGATCTTGGCCGTGGTTTGAATAGCGATCCGCAACACAGTCAATATGTACCCAGAATTGGACTTGAAGCCAAAGAAAGAAACTCCTCTCTCACCACGGCACGAATAGCTGAGTCACAGCGAATAGTGGGTCTCTTTCCAACCTCTTTGAGTACTGCGGGAACAAGCCACGGCCAGTCTCACTTCATTCCCACCTGGTTGATGAAGCTGGTTTCGGTGTTCTCACGGACCGGTTGGTGCTCTTGAGCATGTTTACTTACACCAGCGGCGAGCAGAAACGTGTTACGAGTCTTAAAATTTTATTTTTAAACTCGTTTTTACGCCGGTCCATCAGCGCCAACCGACCTCGATTTTTTAAAGTGACGTATGGTGCATCGTGGTGGAATGCTTTCCTTAAAAGTAAATAAACATGATCTCATTTCCTTTCTTGGAAGTGCTTACCATGGGTGAATCTTGTCATTTGCTTCCATTACCATTTCTTGCTTTGTCTATTGCGGATCCTCGGTCCACTCACATTTGGGGTCCCCATAGTGCTTGATTAACCATGGATCGCTCTGAGGCTCAATAGCAACAAAATTCTCATTGAAGTTTGAGTACTATCTGGACTCCTACCTGGCCAAAGTGAAATTTGGGGTGTTATCAAGGTCTTATCAAGGTCTTATCAAAGTTCTGAACTTGCTTGACTACTGCTTTTTCAGTGTTGAACCTCCAATATATAAATGTGGGTCCGCTTCAAGTTTTGAAAGTATTATCCCTACTCAGTACTAATGAGTTTGCAATAAAAGCAAATTTTGGACTGCTGTCCTCATTTGTCGCTGAGTTCTCATTGGATTTTCCCGAAACTAGGCGCGTTCGAAAGTGGCCATCTGGAGCTCTTGGTTGGGAGTCACAGGGAGAGGAGCTTACCCGTGTTTCAAGGCCGTGAGATGCGTGAATTACTCCGCATTGATCACTTTTGTCTGAACCACGTAATTGGTACAAGCTGCCCATAACTTGGTAGTTTTTTTTTCGACTGGTTGAACTTTGTAATTGGTCATTTCAGTGGATTTTGGACTCTCATGTCGAGTTGGGCTCGGAGATGGAGTGAGATACGGCCATGAGTATTAGGGATCAAAAGTCTCGTAATTTGGAATATACAATCCGACACAAGCCTATATTTTGACTTCATTCAAATTCAGTTATGTAAAAAACGGAAAAGATAGCATGTACCCGGCCGTCAAAACGGTGCCTGCCGGTACACAAATTGGGTGTCCGCCCGCTGAAAAGATGGCGCCGCGGGCTGAATCTCCCTCCCTCAGCCAGACACCGTCACCTTTCCCTTGTTCATTTCGTAAGCACCTAGCAAGTTGTCGAGTTCATAAAATTACTCTACAAAACAAGTCACTGCTAGTTCGTGAATTCCACGACCAATCTCTGTGGGCCTCCGAGTCGGTTCGTGAATTCCGCGACCAATCTCTATGGGCCTTGGTTCATAAAATCCGCAACCATTCTCCTGGGCTACGGTTCATGAATATGTGACAACCATTCTCTGGGCTACGGTTCGCAAATTCCATGACTAATTTCTGTGGGCCTCGGTTCATGGATTCCACAACAATGCCGTAGCCTCTTCAGTTCTTGAACACCACAACCATTCTCTGAGCTGTCGAGTTCTTGAATTCCACAACCAACCCCTGTGGGCCTCAGTTCTTGGATTCCACAACAATGCTGCAGCCTCTTCAGTTCTTGAAATCCACAACAAATATCTGTCGGCCTCGGTTCGTAGGTTCCGCGGCAGATCTTTGGGGTTTGATTCGCGGGTTCCGCAACGATGTTGTAGGATTTAATTCTTGAATTCCACAACCAACGTCTGGGCTTTGGTTCGGGAATTCCATGACCAATCTCTGTTGGCCACGGTTCTTGAATTCCACGAGGATGGTCAAGTTCTTTAATTCCATAACGAGTCTCGGGCTTCGGTTCATGAATTCCACAACCAACCTCAGGGCTTTCGTTCATGAATTTTACAACTCTCTGGGCTTTGGTTTGTGAATCTCACAACCACTCTCTTTCGGCCACTCAGTTCTTGAATTCCACAACAAATCTCTGGGCCGTCAAAGTTCTTGAATTCCACGACCATGCTCTGAGCCTCGGTTCATGATTTCACAACCCACCTCAGGACTCTCCTTCGTGAATACCAACCCTTCTCTGTATCGTTCATGAATCCTACTTGAATGCATGCCTCAGTGAATAGATAAATATTGTTCTAACTTGTTGAAAGACTATGAGATTTATATTCTCAGTCAGGAACTATGAAAAGACTGGTCGTAACTGAGACAAGGTCTCTGTCAGTAGTGCAAGGCAGTATATCGTGACCTTGGTCAAACATGGGCAGCAAACCTGTTACTTTGTGAATATAGGTAGTAAATTTGTTACTACTTGAGACGTGGTAGTAAAAGGTAGTAAAATCGTGACCGAGGTAGCAAAGCAGTAGTGAAAGTGACCAAAGTGGTAGTAAAAATGTGACCGAGGTAGTAAATAGGTAGTAAAACAGTAGTAAACTGGTCGCAAACGATGGCAAAATAAATCTTTCCACCCTGCTCCTGGCTCCATATTTGCCTCCAAAACATTATACTATTGACCAGGGTTCAATCTTATACCCCTTGTATGCAGATTTCTAAATTCTAGGAGCCTTGTTGAGACGTTGTATTCCACCAGTGGAGCCTTCCAAATTTAGGATTGTGACTATACTCGGCTCAACCACATTTTGCGTCTCAAAATTTTGAACATGCTCTTCTATCTCAAATTGAACAGTGGTGTCTATTGCACTCATTTATGCATGTATTTTGACTGCGTAAGGTGGTAATCGGAAGCCTGGCCAGTCAATTATACCTAGATATTTCCAAAAGAAATATGATGCATCAACTGTGATTGAAAACACAACATCCGTAGGCAAGAACAGTCTCCTAAAATTTCAGCATTGTTCAGCTCATCCTCGGACTTCGGAACATCTCTACACCCGTTAATAAATCCACTATGCCAAAGGCGGAGTTTTTCAAAGCCTTTCAGATGAACTTTAAGTCAAATGCACTGCTGCGGTGTATGCTGAATTGCAGATGTTGTCGCTGGATACTGAACAGCAATAAAATATTCAGGAATGGTGTTTCCTGATCAAGAACAAGTGCAGCTCCGCAGTGATCTCGTACATATGTTCTTGACAAGGAAAACAACCTGTTATCCACTTCCCCTTCACCGGGGACTCGGAGTTTCACTTGTCACGTCTGATTAAAGTACATACCTTATTGGCATCTCATTAATACCTTAATCCTTCCTATGCAAGGTGCTTGGCCATAGCTGTTATGTCGAGTCTCTCATTCTGTTTCTTCAACCGTGGGAATTTGGCCGATGTTACTCAATAGCACCAGTATTTTTTTCATCCAAGAGCTGTGGAACTCGATAAATCAGGCTGTACAATTTATGAAAGACGCAGCATATTTCTGTTGCGGGGTTCATCCTTTCCGCCAAGCACCCATTGTGGAATTCGTCAACCAAAAAAATGGCTCATCAGTTATAAAATCCACAGACAGAAAGGTAACTCTTTGGTTGAAGAATTTTTGGACCAAAAGGCGGCTTTGTTGGTTGAAGAATCCTCCGACCAAAAAGGCAGCTAGTTAGTTGTTGAATCCACAGACCAAAAGGTGTGTTGTTGGTTGTGGAATTCACTTGGTCAAGTTGCCAGTGGTTGTCGAATTCTTCAACCAAAAAGGCAGCTTGTCGGTTGTGGAATTCATAGACTGAACGACTCGTTGTTGGCTGTGGAATTCACTTGCCAAAAGGTAGTCAAGTTGGTTGTCGAATTCTTCAACCAAAAAAGCGGCTCGTCGGTTGTGGAATTCACTTGGTCAAGTTGTCAGTGGTTGTCGAATTCTTCAACCAAAAAGTCAGCTTGTCGGTTGTGGAATTCATAGACTGAACGGCTCGTTGTTGGCTGTGGAATTCACTTGCCAAAAGGTAGTCAAGTTGGTTGTCGAATTCTTCAACCAAAAAAAGCGGCTCGTCGGTTGTTACCACAAGTTGGTCAAGTCCTTTATGAAAGTTTTTAATAAAAAGGGAGCTCTTCGGTTGTGGAATTCAAGGTGGTCAAGTCAGTTGTGGAATCCTCCAACCAAAAAGGCAACTCGTCGGTTGTGGCATTCAAGGTGGTCAAGTCGGTTGTGGAATCCTCTAACCACAAAGGTAGCTCGTTGGTTGTTGAATCCACAGACCAAAAGCTATGTTATTGGTTGTGGAATTCACTTACCAAAAGGTGGTCAAGTTGGTTGTCGAATTCTTCAACCAAAAAGGCCGCTCTTTGGTTGTAGAATCCACAGACGGAAAGGACAGCTCTTCGGTTTTGGAATTCAGACTATTAAAAACTGCCTAGCTCATCGGTTGTGGAATACAAAAACTATTGAAGAGCTGGTGAAGTCGATAAGTCCTGTGGCCTGAGTCTGATTGGCAATTTTCCAGTGTTAATTATTCGGCAGGGGGAGTGGAGACAGTCGTGGACCGCACAAAAAATTAAAACCAAACCAGAGGTTCGATTATATGTGCTGGTTTATTCTTCCCCTTAACTTCTTGCATTGGCAATGGTTGTTGTAGTATATACCATCCTGGCCTCCAACGCCGCTGTTACTAATCCACCTTCCTCAAATCTCTGCGAAACCGATAGAAAAGCTCCCTGCTACCGTCAACACAATTGCCAGTTCTTTTTCCTGATCATCATCTTGCCGCTGCAAGTCTGGCATGGAGCTGCACATGTCTCTTGGCGCACTGTATTGTGCACTTGCACTTTTCTCATGTGTACTTTATTCGCGAAAGCAAGAACCGGAACCTCCGCCGTCCGCACATCGCGAGCACAGCATCTAAGAATTTCTTTGAACCACAACTGAGGGTGTGCTCCCGAATGCGCAATCCGGAGCGAAAACCAAAGGCGTTGTTCTGGCCAATGCGAGATGAGTGGCCGGTTTTTTGAGCATGTGTTTATCCATCCTATTATAATTGAACTTCAGCGGGAATTCATTAGAGATTAGTTCTTAATGGTTAGATCTGTGCCCAGCGAGCTTTTCTTGGATCCCATTCCGGGGTACGTGCAGCGGGGAGTGCTAAGGTTTAATAGACGCCCGGTACTTCCTGGAGGGTTAGATGCGTGGGCGGAGGGATTCAGGCTACCTGGACGGGTACTTCTCGTAAGTCCGCACGAAAACGAGTTGTCAAGAAAGAACTTGACCGGAAATGATGTTATTTGGGTGGAATTCCTCTTCTGAAATACTGGGTTACTTTATTGTGGTAATTTCCTTCATTGCGACCCGTTGTACAAGCGGCGGCCGCCCTCGATGAAATAGCCATATCTGATGTCGACATTTTCCCATTTCTCTGTGCTCCTGTCAAAACTCGAAACGATTACATAATTTCAACCCGCACAGGCCTTTTATTTTCCGGAAATTCGATTCATCTCCACGCGACCTCAAGAATAATTTGTTCCACACATAGACGAGCTCAAATTCAGGACCCACCACCAATTTCATGTCTATCAAGCGGCCTGGGAGATATTGCCAACGGATCGTCCGATCGCAGCGAAGATTATTATTATGTCGCAGACGAATGAGTTGCTAAGAACTTGATCGGAAACGATGTTGCGATGAAGAGAAGTCTAAATGGGGCAATCGCGACGCGTGGGTCACAACTGCTGCTGCATTAAGTTTGCCGCAGCGGCCGGAATACGATTGCATGTATTGAACAGATATATCGGGAATAGAAGGCACGTCCAACATCTCAGAATGAATTCTTTGATTGAATATTCTCGCAAGCGAAATGTACAGTAATATGGCTGCATTCTGGCGATTTGAGGTATGCACAAAATGAATACAATACGGAGTCGTAATACATTTCCAGGTCATCCGAGGTACATAACGAAATTAAACGAATAAAGAAAATAAAACCGTAACTAGTCGTTGAAGAGTCATAATAAATGAGCGAAAGTGGCCTCAGAGGCGGCCTGACTTGAGAATGGACGGGGTCCGAACGAGGGACTTGGACAGGTCTGCTGTCCAGATTTCGTCGAGCACCAAGCGTGTCCGCTTGCGTGCTGAGAGTAAGGTCAGCCAACATCACGGTACAAGGTACAGACATTACTCACTGCAGACCTTGAGTACAGGCTCGGAGGTTCGACCCGGGACCAGGGATCGACACTGGGCTGCTGCGAGAGCCAGTGCGCGAGGGCTGGGCTTCGAGGCGGCTAAAAGTCGAAATTCGAATAAATGAGAAAACATTATTGGAGCGAAAAGAACGTGAACCGACCGGGAGGGGATGTCGGTGGGGTCGTGGTTTTGACACTTGGTGAGGTCGACAGTGGCGAGGTGGCTTTTTTTTCCAGATAAGTACTTGCAAGCATTCCCATTGAGATAAAATTTACCTGCTGCCTGCGTGGCAGGAGGTCCTGCCATCGCTGACTTGGTCCGGGTCAGGGTCCGGCGCTGCGGTGTCGACGGCGGGGCAGTGACTGTGAACAGAATTCAGTGAATTGTGAATATTCTTTGTACGAGAGATTTGACCTTGAAGAAGAGGGGCCGTTTTATCCTGTGCGGGTGTTGATGGCAAGGTGAGCGCTGTAGAAAAATCTGTCGATACAAATTTTCACCTTCGTAAGAGGAATGGGCTTTACCATCACCTGGCTGGACAGGAGCAAAGACTGTGGGAGAGGATGGTCAACTCGTGAAGGAATTCACAAAACCTGGGCACATACCTCGTCTCCGCTTCGCTGGAGAGCTGCCCTCCGAGTTCTCCGCGAGGTCATCGGCCACCACACGGTTGCTGCTCGTATCGGTCAATTCAAGTTCTGGGACAGCAGGTGAGGACTCACAATATGCCGTAGGCGGTTACGATCAGGTCTACCTGCGCACCCAGAAGGCCGTCAAGCATTGCGCTCACTGCCCTATCCTTGCCACCGGCGGTCGTACTAGAATATAGAGCACTCATAAAGAGTCTGAACGCCTGTGAAGGCAGTTTGGATTCCATCCCCTCGAACGGGCACCCGGGAACGTCCTGGTAAACGCCGAGACGGAAAAATATGTCGAGGAGACCTCGGCGCCCGATGCAAGCCTCCATGATCATCTTGAGAACCAAGCGGTCAGCGCGGCTTTGGGAGTGGACTGAAAGGAGAATGGAGCTTACCTTTCGATCCTCTTCTTTTATCTCCACGCTATCCCGGCTTCCAATCGCCAGCAGCGAGTCGAAAATCTTGCCCACAAAGACATTGAGGACCGCACCCCCGTGACGGAGTTGTACCACTCGTTCGTCCTTTTCCCCTCCGATCACTTGGCCCCATCCCTCGTCAGCGACCTTCGGAAACATAAACAGATAATAGCCATCTGTGAGTAGTTCCTTTTCCCGTATGTCACGGAGGAACCTGAGCAGGTTGCCCCCTGCCTTGCCCGCCGCCACCTCCATCGTCCGCTCCTTCGCCCAACCAGACATCTTGCTCAGCGCCACGGCCTCCGGCATGCGAACAGGCCTGAAACATGTGAAATGTCAAATCATGTATAAGACGATTCACTTACCGAAGCTCGGCCATTGAGATAGGGTGCTCACGCTAACAGACGGGTCAGAGCCAACACATCATCCAGTTTTTGTGGTGGAACATACGGAAGAATCGGAAAACAACCTGAAGCGGTGCAACAGTTTCGATAGGGCATCCCCCTCAAGGCGGAACTCTAGTTGGCTTGGTCTACATACGATAGTCAGTATCTATGCGGATGACAAGTCACAAGATGATACAACGTACCCGGGCGACATCGAGATAGCGGCAGCACGCGTAAGATCAAGGACAGTTGCCAAGGGTCGTTCGAGGAAAAGCCTCAATTCCTCCGTAGACCTGGTCATGCATTGGACGCCAAATTGCCAGTAGAAATGGGTCGTTGGCGGTGAGCGCAGTCCTGCCTTTATAGCGTCGACGACTCGCTAAGAAGCTGTGTCAGTCTATAGTCAAAATGGGAGGTAGAACTAGGCATGCCGTGATCAGACCCTCCGCTGAGCCGTACAAGTCAGCAGGTAATTCATCGGATAGGATGTTCAATAATAATACATCAAGTGTGTCGTTACTTCTCGTTTCGAAGTGGCCGATCTTTGGCTCGCTCACAGAGCTGGCGGTCTCTCCGGTGGGCTCGCCGAAGCTATATAATGCCCCGAGCTGAAGGGATCGTATCATTTTGACGGTGGCGAGCAAATTGGAGTCGGGGGTTTCCACAGCACCAGCCATGATAAATATTGGTGTCCTCTCAAAAGGCGAGAAAGAGAAGAGATTGGCGCAGCGGAGGAGGGGAGCGGAGGCGGGTGTCGCAAAGAAGAAAAGGGCGAGAAGTAGAAGGAGAAGGGTGCAACGGCGGGGGAAGAGGAGGAAAGGTGCACGCGTTGTTTATTTACGCGTTGATCAGCTTTGTGGGAAATCTCACGGGTTCGATCTTGCTTTCAAGTTCAGTGTAATCCTACCTAAATGCCAGTCGTAGAATACTTACCGAAGTATGGGCAATAAATTTTTGGGTTCAACCAAACTGCAGAAGGAGGAGGAGGATGTATTACTGCGGAGGTCCCAGTATGGATCCAAATGCACCATACTAGTATGTATGTACGGCCGAATATTCATCATTCACGCTCCAGATACGTAGCCAGTCCTCTGGTGGAAATCGAATGCCAAAAAGTGAGAGATTTAAAAAGAGCGACGAGAAAAAAATAAAACAAAAAAGAAACCGTGTGGTGGCGGAGCCACTCAGCGTATGACGCGCTGTGGCAGAAGGTGCAATAGGTCATTTCCCCCGGGTGAAAGAGTCACACACCAGTCTTTATGACCGCGTTACATTTTGCCTTTAGAGCGGTTCGAACGCAAGCAGTGGCCAAGCATGCTTATTAAGGTCGACATCAGTGGTATTAACCGTTGTACTATAAATCCGTTGCGGATCATGAACTTTAGAACATTTCATAGTCTCTTGCACAGCCTTTCGAGCTCCACTCACCTCACTCTTATTCCGCACTCCCGCGCCTTTTGTTCAGAGACACATGTATATAGCCCATATTTAAAGCTCTGCCTGGTCCAGTTCCTTGTACACGTCACAACCACCGTTTGCGAACCGTTTACATACCAACTTCATCCATTCTGCATTGTTAACATTTCCCGCCCACACTCCATCTGAACCGAATATCAAACTGTCACTCACTCACGGCGTCCTACAAGCATTAGTAACTAAGTAAAAAATAGGCTCGCAACGCGTCGCGATCACGGGGGCGCGCGTCAATCTCCCCATTTAGACTTGTCTTCATCGCAGCATTGTTTCCGTCCACACCGTTTGTCAATACCACTACAATGCCTGCAGCTCTGCAAATGCCGGTGGTTTTCCTCCATTCAAATTCTGGTTTATATGCCCACCCACCCACAAGGGTTCTAACGTCGCCGCCCGTCCATCGCTGAAGTCGGAATTTCACTAGAGGTTGAAGAACATGATGGGATTTTTCACTACTCTTTTGGTAGGGATACCCTTTTGAAAATCATTCCTAATTTATTGTGGTAATTCCCTTTATTGCCTGCGGCCTGTCGTACAAGCCTCATTGGAGCCGGTCCAATACGGACATTCGGGCAGCTCGGGCGGCCCTCGACGAGATAACAATCTCTGATATCGACATCTTCCCATTTCTCGGTGCTCGTGTCAAAACTCGAAACGACTAGTTCCACACCCCACATAAATCTTTTGTCAAAAATTTAATTCATCCCCAGTAGCAGGAAGACGCAGTTATTGTTTGTTATTCATTGTCGCGCCTTCACTCTTCACTGTTCACCGATTCTCCTGCTACGCCGACTTCTTCCCCACCCAATTATAACACACCGTAACATCTCGCTTCCGACGGGGCCCTTCATATGATCATCTCGCTGAAATATCCCGGGCCGACTGCAAGACGGATACAAGTGGGCCATATTTCCAGCAAAGCCAGAGGTCTTAGCATGTTTGACTCTCGTGCATCGCAAGTAAATGCGATGCATTTACCTAGGAATTTCTATTCCAGCCAAACTCGATGGCAGAGTTTTGAGACATCCGACAGCAGCGAATGGCAAGTAGGGTTGTACCCGTCCTCGTGGACTGTTGGAAGCTATGTCATTATCCGCCTTGTTCTAAAAGATCTATTACGCACTCCTTGACTTCTTTCAAGTTTGCCCTTCCACGATTGTCCCTTATCACCCTAAAACGCCGCTGATCAATCTCAAACCCTTCCTACGCCCGTCCCCGACGACGCATTCCATTGCATGGACCGACTTCTGCGTCTCTTGTTCATAAAACACCCAGGATTCAAGGCATTCGCTCACGACTCCAGTTAGCCCATTTCATACGACATTTTCATGCGAGTCCGCTGGGTTGACTGGGGGTAGGCAAAGCGTCGGCGAGCGTTCCGTGATACTCTTCAAGACTTGTCTCCACCGTTACATGCGGCCAGTCTACTTATTGCATTTCAGGCACACTGGCATGACAGGAAGCCAAGGACAGCAGAGTGCTTCTGCACCCGGGAGACCACCGTCGACTGCTTCTGTGGCAGGAAACACGGCGCCGAGTTCAAACTCAAATTTTAGCGGACTAATACACCGTTTGGGCAGTTTCATCGAATGTGCACAGGCGAAATGATCATTCTCCGTGTCCAAGACAATGCTGTAGCTGAGAACGCATTCGGCGCGATGTAGCTTCCGTCCGTGGATCATTAGAAAATCATCGCCGCTCAGTGAACATAGTAAGTAATTTCGGCTTGGCGGGATCCGCACGAGATGTAGGACTGCGGGTCGGGTAAGAGCAGTGTTGCTTGCGCCGTAGAAACGAGTGCGCCTAGTGGAATAGTCGCTTTTGGCTCATCAGACGCAACATTTCGAATGTTAATCTCAGACTATCGGAGTACGAGGGAAATTATCACCGCGCTCCATGACTGCTGTTAACGAGTCTATACGTTACTTCACATACGTGAAGTGGAGAATGGTAGAAAGCATGTCCGACATCAATGTCAGCTCAGTCCCGGCGCGCACATCGGATCATCCGAGATCGGTGTCTTGAATATAAAGCATTGGGTCGAACTCTCAGCTCCCTGCTTCCGTAGCTTTCCTCTGTGGCATTCCTGAAAACCTGTGAACTTCTTTTACCCCGAAGACACCATGAAGACTATCGCGTACCTCGTCGCATTGACTGGCCTTCTCGCTCCGAAGGTGAGCACTGGCAGTGTCATCTGTGAATCCAAATTCACAAAGTCCGCGCACAGGTTTTTGCGGTCCAGTGCGTGTGTGCTTCCGACGCCACACAACCCGTACCGCTATACCGAGACTACAACCCCACTACTGTCGACCATTTCTATACAGTTGAGCCACTCACAACTTTACCGCAGTCGAAATCTAATTTCTATTCAGACCAATCTTGCGGAATATAACAGTGCCAACTCCAGGGCCTACAACCCGGAAGGCATCAGCATGCGTGTCTTCAGCAAGCAGGTTTCTGGCTCGGTACGCTTCTACAGGCTTTGGTCGCTCAGCGCAACGGACCACTTTTACACCACCAACGCGAAGGAGGCCACCACCGCAGCTGCCGGCTCGTATGTCATCGAGGACATGCTGATGTACATCTACCCGACCCAGCTGTGCGGGAGCGTGCCAATCTATCGGCTCTACAACAGCAAACGGCAAGACCATTTTTACACGCTCAGTGCGGCAGAGCGCAACGCGGCGGTCGCCGGTTCCTGGGCGTACGAGGGGATTGCGGGGTATGCGTTCGATCCCAGCTTTAAGACACCGGATTGCATAACCACTACTGTCGTTACCACCACTCCTAAAGCATCCTCAACAGTTTTGACTGACACCACGTCGACTACCACCACCACCATTACCATCACCGATACTCCTACTTCGACCTCAGCATACTCTACAGTTTCGGGTAACGCCACGTCAACGACCTCAGGATACTCGACGGTTTCCACCACAGACACGGAAACTACCACCACCACCACCACTGTCGTCACCGATACTCCCTGCACTAATTCAACCTCAGCATATTCGACAGTTTCCACTGCAGACACGGATACTACCACCACCACTACTGTCTTCACTACTCTTACCACTCAAACCTCCGCATACCCGACTGCCTCGACCTCTTCTTCGGATGAGGCTACCAGTACCGAGCTCGAGACGACAATCCTTAACGGCACATCAGCTGCCAGTACCTCTACCTCGTACGCCAACCTGTTTCTCTCCACCGACCCGGTTTTTACTGATCCACAGGAACGCTTGGATCACCGGAGTCTGACGCCGCCAAATATTGGGGAATTAGCACGGCCCCTCTAGCCGCATATTGTCTAGATATCGGTTGAATACTGCCTGGACACATTTCGCGATTACTTATACATTCCATTCGAATTAATAGTATCAATTCCGATCACATTCCATTCGTGCTACGACATCGATTGTCTTTGCGCCGTTTTTTCTCCCAGCCCGGGAGACACGGTTGGGAATATCACACTTGGGCTTGCGGGCCATTGCTGGCGCATGGCAAAACTCATCTGGCCTCCGGCCTTTTTATTTTCAATTGAACATGAATAACTTGAATTTAATTTACCGAGTTGACACCAAAAACAATATCCTCAATCCCTCGGAGTGCTGTGCCTGCTTGAAAAATTTCATGCCCTTGTTCAATCCAAAAATATATACTGGACCCTCGGAGTGCTGTGCCTGCTTGCAAACCTCAGGCCTTCGTCCAACCCAAAGATATATACTCGACCCTCGGAGTGCTGCGCCTGCTTGAAAAGTTTTACCCCTCGTTCAATCCAAAAATATATGCTGTGCCCGCTTGAAAAATTTCAGGCCTTCGTTCAATCCAAAACTATATACTGGATCCTCGGAGGTGCTGTGCCTGCTTGAAATTTTTACCCCCTTGTTCAATCCCAAACAACATGTACTCGATCCTCAGAGTGCTGCGCCTGCTTGAATATTTCATGCCTTCGTCATTCAATCCAAAACATACTCAACTCTCAAAGCACTGTGCTTGCGTGAATGTTTATGTTTCAGTTAAAGAGATATGTTGGATTATGGCGCCTGCTTGAACATTTCGGCCTAGGCAGAACAAGCCCCGCTGTCAAAACGGTGGCTGCCGGTGCACAAATCGGGTGTCCGCCCGCTGAAATGATTGCAACGCAGGCTGAAACAGTGCTATTAATATATTACCTTGTTGTCCCCATTTAGACTTGTCTTCATCGCAGCATTGTTTCCGTCCACAATGTTGTGTTCTGTTGTCAGTACCACTACAATGCCTGCAGCTCTGTAAATGCCGGTGGGTTTCCTCCATTTAAATTCTGGTTCATCTACCCCCCACAAGGGTTCTAACGGCGCCACAATTCCATCGCTGAAGTCAGAATTCCACTCGACGTCGGAATTATCCGTTCTTTTGGTAGAAAGCCCCTTCTGAACATACAATGCTAATTTATTGTGGTAATTTTATTTCTTGGCTGTGGCCTATCGTCCAAGCCTCACTGGAGGCGTCCCAATACGAACATTAGGGCATCTCGGGTTGCCCTCGATGAAATAACAATCTCTGATATCGACATCTTCCCGGTTGGCGGTGCCTGTGTCTGTCTTCTCCTAATCAATCGTTGTTCCACACATGTTCTGTGCAGATTTAGCCCTAGTCCTTTGGGAAGGGGCATACTGTACATAGTATGTGTGAATCTAATATCAATGGATTCTGGGACTTGCAAAAAATAAGTTTTGGAAACCCAAAAAGAAATACAGTCTCAACTATGAAGCGCAACACAACATAGAAGCGCAACAGTAAGAATTACGTATCTTTGAGGCTTCCGACGAGGTCTAAAATTTATACAAGTATAATAGGGTATCGTATCACCCTGTGAAGCCCTCAAAATTGCGATGTTTGTAGCCGCATTTCACAGCCTTTGATCCCGACTTACCAGACCTTTCCCCTTTCTGTGTTCACAGTGCTGCCATATGTCATTTTTTGTCGCATTGGGGGTTGTCAGCGTCCGTGATTACAGATATGTAGGTTGAACCACAAAAAAAAATACTTCCAGATCTACAATTGTTCGCGTCGAGTGTTGCGCTTCTGCGTTATTTGGGCATATTTGGGGTGTCGGAAAGATTCACCTCGTTCTCAAGAACTACTCAATGTTGCCCCCAAAGGTAAATTCTGCCTTGTACTAGATACTAATTCGATCCAGAATACAATTTGGACCGACTAATTTGGGTGAGATTTGACCCAAATATTTATGAAATAGTCTGATCGTTGCGCTTCCTAGCATGAGACTGTATTCGGAAATCAATTATGCAACGTCTGGAACATCATAGGCTCCGAACACGGAAGTAGGACGACGATCAGGGATATCGTGAACCTCGCGTGGATGCACATAAGGAATATCACCTAGCGCCGCCATTGAGGTCGGAGGGTAATAAATAAATTACGCCTCAATCGATTTGTTTTTTTCGCCTCCATTCCATTCGTTGCATGATACATTTTTGACCATCCCCGTCCAGCAGAATCCAGCGCCGGCCTCAAAACAGTTCCGTGGCCGCGACTCTTTGAATGTGATAATCCAGTGTTCCGGATTTGAGCGATGAATAGAGTACGGTAGTTAGCTGAAATGATTTCACCGCCACTCGCGTTTTATGGATATACTCGAGTCTTCGCGCTCCTGATCGCGTTATGCTTGGACACATTCACCCGACACGCTCTATGGGATTATTCTATTTAACAACCCCCCTTGTTAGAAACAACCGGGTTGCTGAATAGAAAGTTTCTATTTAACAACCCTCCTATTTTTAACGCAGTTTGCAAGTCGAGCCAGCTCGAGTCAAATTTGGGGATGAGTTCATTTGGGAACCCCACGCAAGCGGCGACATTTTGTTGTTGCACGCATTGGGCGTGCCATGCCTCATATGTGCTCACCATAACAGTGTGCAAGGGCCGTAGGCATTGAGAAGTTGCTGACACGGCCACAGCAGTCGCGCATACACGCGTGTGACCGATACGCTGCACGCGCCACCGATGCGCCCGTCATAAGTGGCGCGTGATTTTCGCGAGGCTCAACCGGATATTTTCGTGGTGCACAGCGGGCATGCGTCACCGATGCGCACACCGGCGCGGGATGCATCACGCATATCTCAGAGAGAATTCAAGCCAGGACGAACCAAAAAGACATTACGATGAGCTGTGGTTTGCCGGTTTGTTTGCCTACCAGTTTTTAATATAACAATCTTTCTTTGGGGGGGATTGCTAAACAGAAAAACATGTCCAACAACCCGGTTGTTGCTAACAAGGGGGGTTGTTAAATGGAATAATCCCGCTCTATGTCTTCCATATTCAATGTTTACACTAATGATACCTGTACCCTCACACAACTTCACCCGTCACGAACTTTCAAACATGCGTCTTAGCAAACTTCAATTCTCCAAGTCTAAACTCAGCGAACTTGGAATATCTAGACATTACATAAAAGGGTAAGGTCTGCAAGTCATAAGTATATGAAGAGAATACCTACCTGGGGTCCTTCCCTAGTAGGCCTACTGCATTCTTTAGCCTCGAGCTGAAGTTCTCAGGCTATCTCATCTGGAGAAACTAATTCTCCTGCCATTGCCGGAAGTTGGCCCGGAACTAGAGGGGGGCTCCAAGGGAAGGGTCGGCGTGGCCGTAATTAGTTTCAAAAAGTGTCCTTTGAAAGCGATGCACCTACATAGAAGTGGCCGGGAGATAGGGGCTTTCATCCCAATTCGGGGATGGAATCAGTGGCAGTGCGAGGCCTCCTTCCACCACTCTACGACAGCGCACGCCTTGGGGGAACCTCAACCAAGAGGGAAATCATCTGATCAGTAGCACACAGATATCGCACGCACCGGACCTGGGCTTTGAATATCAGCAAGAAAAAGGAGATTCCCAGGTAAGTCGGACTCGCAGTCGCACATTGCCACCAAATCCAATGACAAACTGTTCAAAGGAACAAGTTTGCAACCGTTGCGAGCCAGATGCTCGCGACCCTTGAAGCAGACCGTGCTCGCCTTTCAGATCTTGAGGCTCAGATCCTCCATCTGGAACGCTTCTGCATTGCGGATTGAACAAACGCTAGCGCAGGAGCGGCTCGATTCCTATAAGTACCCCGTCCTGACATTGCCCAACGAAATCGTATCCGAAATCTTCATGCAATTCTTGCCACCCTACCCCTCTTCCCATCGCTTATCGGCCTTCTCTCGCCGACTCTCCTGACACAAATTTGTCGAAGATGGCGAGAAATAGCGTTGGGTACCCCTGCGCTCTGGAGGGCCATATCGTCATACCACGAGAGCATTCATATTCCCTTCGACTTGGTGATCCATACATTCGATATCTGGCTCAACAGGTCCGGCTGTTGCCCGCTTTCTCTGAGAATCAGTCCAAGTAGTGGTCAGCTGGATGTCCTTGCAACAGTGGCTCCTCACCGCTCACGATGGGAACATCTGAAACTCTCCTCTTGGCCATCCCATCTTCCTATCCTTGACGGCCCAATGCCTCTCCTGCGCTACTTGGATCTGCAACTCTTGGATTCCTCCGCCCACGCCGTTTCATGTGGTGAGGTATCGCTGTTACGCACCGTCGTTCTCAATTATAATGCTGCTTCGAGCGTCGTCTTACCGTGGGCACAATTGACGTCCCTCACTCTACTCCGCGTATATCCGTACGAATGTGTTCCAATTTTGCAGCAGACATTGAGCCTCGTTCATTGCAAGCTGGAGCTATTCGACAGTACCAATGATCAACTTAATGATATCACGCTTCCGTGCTTGGATCATGCGCATTGACCTTGGTCAATCCAGGTCGCGAGCCGATGATACACTTTCTCAGAATTCTCATCGTCCCTGCTCTCCGCAGTCTCGAGATTTCCGAGGACTTCCTTTATGTCAGCGCAATCCAGTCGCTGACGGCATTTATATCGAAGTCCGGCTGCAAGCTGGAGGAGGTACAAATCACTGGTCAAGATCAGTCCCCGAGTCCTCCTACCTCAAGGCATTTCCCTCGATTCGGAGGTTTTTATTCACCGACGAAGGAAGGACGGGCGAAAGTGATTCCTCAAACGTCGAGAGCGATTGACTCCCAAACAATAGATGGAACCGGTTCCTAGATATATATGTGCGCTCAGCCCTTCTTCTGTCTTATTCCCGCTCATCTATCACAGTACTAGTAAACACAACGTGTGACACACCAAGTATGCCTCCGATATGCATTCTGATTTTTTGCGCGGTCGCATTTGGCGACAATTATTTTCGAGTGGAAAGATCTTCCATGAGTTGCGATCACAACGATCTGCATAGAATTCTACGTGCGTTCGAAATGATCTCGTCCTTCAACGCCTCTGCAGCATACGATCAACTTGAATAGCTGGTAAAACGAACGAAACGATCTTTCAACTGCAAAGTACAACAGTTGAACTCAAATTTGACACAACCGCGCTATTTTGCGACCGACGAATGGTAATAAAATCTCGAGCGGTGAACACCCTCGGTTCGCCTCGGTGCACAGAACTCCCATCTTATCGCCCTCAACGCGTGGGGCAGGCTTTATACGGCGTGATTTTTATTTGTTCATACTCCGTTTTCCTTCCAATCAAAAGGTCGACAAGAGCTCCGGTATCGCATCTGCAATGAGAAATTATGTGAGGATTTACTTGACGAATATCTAGACAGTATCGGCTTGGTTATTTGCTATGCATATGGTACCTCCATCTCCCGAAGTTGCGTCGTTTCAATGAAGAAGAGTACCGAGATCCCCGAGCAGCATGACGCACGCCCTAAATACTCTAGAAATTCGGAAGCTGCCGCGGAGTTTAAATACTGTAGCCTTGTGTATCGATCCTCCTGCTCATCCTGTTCAGCTGAAATTTGGTATGTGTGCCACATCTGTCTCCGGCCTCACCTTATTTATTTTTTCAGAGCGATTTCGACTCGCACTTGATATGTCCTACGATCCGAGCCTTTCAAGTTTCCTATGTCAACGGACGTGGCGAAGAGATTCCTCATATTTGTTTCGTTCTGCCTGCTGACTTGAGGTTTTTTGAGTTTTATTCCGCCCGTTTACTGCCTCCAGACAAGTACGCGACATTTGCATGTACAGTAGCGCATGAGGTGCGTTTCTTTCGACTTGCGGGGGTATTTTGTCGAGTTCTGAGAACTATACCAGAGAACCTGGATTGTGGTGGCAGCGATAGATATCACAGTGCATTTTTAAGCGATGAAATATATGATGGGTTGAAACCAAGTTGAGATTGCGAGTGGCCCTTTCGATATCCGGGGAAGAGCGAAAATGACAGGTGATTGACAGAAGCCTAGACTATCGGGGACCGTAAATCCCGCTATGCCCTTGTATATAAGTGGAGGTGAGTTATACACCGGCGTAATGTATCTTGTTTATTCTTGAAAGAAAGGTGTCGCCATCAGCTACACCTCACTCCATGCCTCAACTTGAAGTGACTAACCAGCGAGGTTGCCATGGCTCAAGTTTGTTAAAGGTTCTGCGTTCAATAACTCGCGGCGCGTTACAAAAACTTGCAGGGGTGCCACCTCGGCACATTATTGCGGCTGAAATTACGCGTCCGCCTACGCCGCTCTTACGACGCCCTGGCCCATCACGGCTCACTGAAACCCCAACAACTCCGACTGATATTGATTCTGCGCGCAGCCGGCATGATGACGCATCTGCCCTATATCCCGAAATCGACGGGATACCACGGGAATAAAAACGGATTTTGGTACTGTCGTCCTGCACAAAACTATCCTGTCGGCACCAAAGAACAAAACAATGAGCCAACTTGCACTTGTCCTCGAATGTAAGTGCTCATGACCAACTCATTGTCATTACAGTGTTCTGCTTTCAAGCACTCATACTCCGTTCTCAGCCCAAACGAGCCACGCGATCAAAAAGCACCCTATTCCTGAACCGGGGGAAGGCCATGTTCTAGTCCGCGTCGAAGCGGCAGCGGTCAATCCGGCCGATTATAAAGTCCGTCTCCGGGTCGAGATTTATCTATTTCTTAAAAGCTAATCTACCATAGATGTTCGACGGCCTTTGGCCTCTCGTGTTTCCGACCGTGCTGGGACTGGACGCAGCTGGGGAGGTCATCAAGGTTGGCCCAGACGTAACCAAGTTCAAGGTCGGCGACCGTGTCACGTTTGGCGGTTGGCCCTCTGCAAACGGCGGGGCAAGAGGCGCATTTCAACAGTATGCATTGGCCGATGTGGTGCGCACAACGAAGGTCCGTTGATTAGGCGTACATTGCAGTTACGAACAGCGGTTAATAATCTTTTCATCATCCCAAGGTTCCGTTGAATTCGGACTACGACGCGGCCTCCACGTTCGCCTCCGGGGGGGACACGGCTGGCGAGGTATATGACATCTTGAAACTCACTCCCCCGTGGCTCGGTGGCGAGGGTGCCTACAA
Source organism: Mycena leptocephala (assembly GCA_029378395.1). Taxonomy (NCBI): domain Eukaryota; kingdom Fungi; phylum Basidiomycota; class Agaricomycetes; order Agaricales; family Mycenaceae; genus Mycena; species Mycena leptocephala. Next base: position 193,613 of record JARJLF010000223.1, read on the forward strand.
AGGCGAAAAATTTGTTATCCTCGGTGGAAGCTCCTCCGTCGGTTCATACGGTTTGTCCTCCTTTCCTTTTCAACCGGTAATCTCACAAATGGCGTTGAAATACCCAGCCATCCAGCTCGCCGTGCTCTCCGGCTTTGAGGTCACTACCACATGCTCCCCGGCGCATTTCGCGTACCTCAAATCCCTGGGCGCCACCACGGTTATCGACCGCTCTGCTCCAGACGTCGCGGAACAAATCCTCGCCGCCACGGGCGGGCCGGTGAAATACACCCTCGATGCGGTGGCGCTGGAGCCTACGCAGCTGGTCGCCGTCGAAGTCACACAGCCGCAGGGCACCTTGTCCCTATGCTCCCCGCCCGTCCCGCGGTGCAATCCGCGGCGGACGCCAAGGGCGTCGTTCTGGCTCACAGGTCCGGGATGGATGGCCGGTTCTTTGAGTATGTGTTTATCCTATGATAGATGAACTTCCGCAGGAGTTCATTACTGCTTAATGCTGAATGCTGACTGATCTGTGTCCAGCGAGCGTTTCTGGGACGCCGTCCCGGGGTACGTGGAGCGGGGAGTGCTCAAATTCAATAGAGCTACGGTAATTCCTGGGGGGTTAAATGGGTGGGAGGAGGCATTCAGGCTACACAGAGAGGGGAAAGTGAGCGGTACCAAGATTGTCATCCGGCCGCAGGAAACGAAGTGAAGAAACTTGCCTACCTACCTATAGTCATGTATGGACAATAAATTTTCGGAACCAAACTGCAGCATGGATCCAAATGCACCACAGTACGGCCGTAGATTCATCATTCATACTCCGGATACATAGCTAGTCCTCTAGTGGAAATCGAATGCCAAAAAGTGAGGAATTTAAAAAGAAGGAGCGACGAGAATAAAATAATAAACCGCGTGGGTTGACGGAGCTGCTCAGCGTATGACGCGCTGTCGCAGAAGGTGCAATGGATCATTTCCCCCATCCGTAAAGGAGTCACAACACCAGTCTTTTATGACCGCGTTACATTTTGCCTTTAGGGCGGTTCGAACGCAAGCAGTGGCCAAGCATGCTTATTAAGGTCAACATCAGTGGTATTAACCGCTGTACTATGATTCCGCTGCGGATCATGGACTTTAGAACATTTCATAGTCTCTTGCACAGCCTTTCGAGCTCCACTCACCTCGCTCTCATTCCACACTTCCGCGCCTTTTTCTCAGAGACACACGTATATTTGCTGCCTAGTCCGTTCCTTGCGTCACACGCACCGTTTGCGAACCATTTACATACCAACTCCATCCAATCTGCCTTGTCCTCGTAAATCTGCCGCCAGTTTATATCAGTCCATATGAGAAGAACATGAAACTGTCGCTCACGGTGTACTAAAAACGCTTGTAAGAAATAGTCTCGCGACGCGTCGCGATCACGGGGACGCGCCTCGATTGCCCCATTTAGACTTGTCTTCATCGCAGCATCGTTTCTGTCCACACTGTTGTTTTCTGCTTGTCAATACCGCTGTGGCTCTGTGAATGACCAGCGAAAGCCGGTGGAATTCCTCCATTCAAATCTTGGTCTCATTGGCCTCACCAGGATGCTTGAGGATGGTGAACAAATCACACGACGTCCAAGAATAATTTGTTTCGCAGATGGACCGGCTCAGATACCATCACCAATTTCATCTATATTAAGCAGCCTGAGAGTCAGATAATGTTCACGGATCGTCTGATCGCAGCGAAGATTATTATTATCAGGCAGAAGAAAGTTCTGCGTTAATCGACTTGATGCACCCAACATATTGTAAAGACGCCAAATGAATAATAAGCATCCAACTGCCAAAGACGTGAGCCAGGAACAGAGCCTAGTGGTCCTTGTGGAACTTCCTGACTCAGAGAGCGCACGAATGGCCACCAGACCTAACGATTTCGCAGCCACGAAACTAGCTTGATCGATTTAGTAGTAGTTAACCAAGTCGAGTTGATGTAGCTCAGCTCAAAGATATATACAGCTTTTAAAATCGACTAGAACGCAAACATCGACGGCATATAAAAAACATTCGATCGATTTTCCAACTAATTTTTCGCGAAGGAAAGCGGACTATAAATTGAACAAATCGTTTACAGCATAGATTGCACGAACTGCTGAGAGTTGATTACCGCGCCCAGTAAGGAAGGAGTCGGTCAAGTTCCTCCATAGTGTGGGGGTCCCTTATGTACCGTCCGCACCAATTACCCGCCAAGGAGCGAGAATCAGACTCCCCTGAGCGATCGTCAGTGAAGAATCTCTTTGCATGGTGGCGAACACGTACCGACTTCGGCGGGATCGACCGAGTCGACGACGGCAAGAAGTGGGAGATCAAGGGACTCAGAAGCAGCAGTGGTCGTAGGATCGAATCCGTGTTCTTCTTGCGCCCTCTTGGCCACCTCATAATGATGAGATTCCCACCGCATGGTCGAAATTTCGATGTCCCAGTTCATCCGAATTTCAAACGCCCCAGCGGGAATAAGTCCAGTTTCGGTGATATTGGCGTCCGTGGACCAGTAAACCTGGGGCTCCTCGAGACGTCCGCGGTCAAGTGTTGGAACTTGAACAAAGACGTGAATTTCCTCAGGCAGCCCGGCTAATATAGTTAGAGCTTCTGGGCTGCTCGGGTTGTCGGCTGCCAGCACCATTTCCCAGGACAATTCAAGTTCGGTTTTGGTTGCTTCCAAACCGTGAGATGTGGATTACTGAAGGGAGGTATGAGGGCTTACGGACAACGAAATCGGAAGGATCAGACCAGTGCAAAGGCGATTTTGGGAGAATTGAGCTCGCCTGCGCTAGCCACGAGTAGGCTATATAGGCACAAACCGCCCGAACTCGATTGTAGCGTGAGAGAGTAGCCACAGCGTGCTTGTGATCATACAATGAGATCCACCTTCGATTTTTCCCGACAAGCGGTGCAACGAAGCTGAACGGAGGGAACTTGTTAGTTTATAGAAAATAGTACCAAAGAAGATCGCACTGTGTGAAGTCGTTGCTGGGTTCATCATCCTTGATTGGAATGTACGGCCATTCGAAGGAGGGAACTCCTCTTCGACGGGCGCATCGTACTCGTGTGCAATGCAGTATCTGACGCCCACTCAAAAATAGGAGTGAATTTGCGGCTGGGAAGGTGTGCTACAGGTGGTCCTCCCGATCTGTGATAAACACATCCCCGCGACGTGAGAGCCTCAAAGATACCACGGGTGTGGATCTGATCAGCAGGTAATGCGTCGTCCCGTCGAAGCAGAAACAGCGAGTGCAAAACATCTCGCATGGGGGCCTCGGACTCGGTTACCAGTCCATAGCTATAAGACATTTGCCACGCGTTACGGACAAACCACTCTAAGAATGGTGGATGCTGTGAGTGCAATCAACGCCTCGATGTGCAGAGAATTAAAAGAATGCACGCACAGGGTTTCTCATGTGAGATGATGATTCGAGAGATTCAGTTATGTGCGAGATGAGTACTTTTCCGTCCTGCGTATTGACGTAGGCGAATTGACGGTACGAGAACAGACGATTATCAACTGCTCGGTGGAGGGAGGAAACCTTGAGATTGTTAAATGACGCTGCAAGTTCAGGAGAAATAGAGGGCACCAGATCCAGTTCCCAGTTCACGATGGCTTGAGCCGAGGAAGAGTTTTTGCGTATCATCCAGTGTAACAAACTCTGGCGTGGCCGCGTGAATATCCTATATTGATAAGAGAGCCACCCCACCTCCATGAAAGACAAGGGATCGGAGTCGCGGAGAGCTGCAGAAACCGAACAATTGCGGTAAATCAGGAGAACTTGAACGTTGATGAGCCCAGGATGAAGTCCATGTAACTATGCTCACGGCGAATTATCTGCGAGGAAAGATAGGAAGCCTTTCCATGACTTCTTTGCGTAAGAGGCCGAAGCATTTGCATTGAACTGCACCTCGTCTTACCTCGGTTGGGTCCGATCCTTGATAAATTCGGACCGTCTGCACAGAACCCTTGACGACTGCCTTGTAGTCCGTCCAAGCGGTGAGTCTCCTCTGGCGACCATTCAAGTCACATTCAAGGAAATTGGCGGTCCGCGCAGTGTGGAATTCAAGATGGATATCCCCGATTTTGAGGGCATGGAACTTGAATCGGAAGCCGGTGTCAAAGGGGAAGAAATTGTGTATAAGGCTGACTCACGTCTTCCTCGAAGCGGGCGAGTTCCTGCTTAAGACCGTCTGCTGGGGTCGTGGTGGAAGACGAGCGCCCCTCCACAAGTTCACGCCGCAAGTCGGAGATTCTGTCTTCAACTGCCGCAATGCCGCTCGCTACGCCGGCCAAATCCATTCGAGTCCCGGTGGCAACAATGAGCTGAATGAAAGGCGGCTTAGATCCAGTTCCAAAGGTGTGAATTGAACTCACTGTCGCATTCGCGCGCAGATCATCCACCTTGCGCGCGAACTGAATAATTTCGTCCTGGATGTTATGAGAGTTCAGGTATCTCCTAAATTTCGAGGAGGACCAATTCTTCGACATGGCCTCGAGATCTTTTGACAGCTGGCTTAGATGCCTGGCGCAAGTCTTCAGCAATTAGACGCATTATTGTTGAGAATTCGGCACGCACGTTTCGAATTCTCCGCAAAGCTCGCGGAACTTCGGATTCAGAGTCGTGGGGTGGGAGTCCATCTCTTCCCGCAGCAGCCTCATGATCGTGACCACCGACTCGGCGAGGTATTTCAGATCATTGCTTGATTTCCCAACCATCTGAGGTTCGAATGAGCGGGGCAATCTGCGATCCGTCCAAGTCCTCACCTGGATTAGCTCGAGAAGTGCCAGACCCGAAGCCAGCGCCGTATTGACGTACGGAAATGGAACACAGTTGCCCACTGCGACAAGACCCCGGGAGACGACGATGAGAGGCGACACCCAGTCATTGGAGGCAGCAGAGCGAAGGATTCGAGGACGGGACATGGTCTCAGAGCAAGGATAAGGGCTGTATTGGTGCTGTAGATGAAAGCAAGCGCTAGCACAGCCAAGGTGATCTCGTTGAGGACTTGATAGACGCCTCCCACGGAGTCCCACCGCCATGGCCCATGAAATACAATGAGCTTGTCTAAGTCGAGTGAAAAGACCGCCACTGCACCGAACTTGAGTTCTCTGCACAAGGGGGCCACCTGTATGGCGCCGCGCATGTATAGCGCCCCTCACTTGACCCCCCACTCAAGTCCCGGAAGAATGGGACTGGGAGTCTGGGACTCGCCCAGTTTAAGCGAGTCCCATTCTTGATGGCTCGAATTTAGTCCTTAGGCCCAGTTCGGGATCCCTAATTGTTAGCTAGCTAACGTGTCACATCAAGTCACTCAGTCATGCGACCGGCAAAGAAGGCGGCTCGGCAATTGGGATCGCTGATCAAAACCATTATGTATCGCTGCTTCCCGCTCGCTGTTGGATTATCCCGCCATCGGCGATGACAAGACCAATCTCTGAATTGAAGCCATTTGAAAGGGCGCACTATGGGCGCTTCATTAGATGTGTATTTTAAGTAAATTTACCTGTAGTGTTTTCAATGGTGGAGAATCACAGCGAGACAGAGGCAATAAAGTTTTGAGGGGGCGGCACTGGCAGAGACGACGAGGAGAGGAGGTTGATGCAAATTTGATGGATGTGCCGAAACGGAGCGGTCCAGACCAGAGTGACTGATGGTGACAGGCTTAAATAGACTTAAATATGCATTTGGCAGGGAAATTTAGAAAATGGGATTTTAAATAGGGATCCCGAACAGGCCTTATTCTTTGGGTGGAAATCTTCTTCTAAAATACAGGGCTACTTTAGACCAGAGCGCTATTGCACAAAGAGAAGTTTGCGGTTGTTACGTCATCATATCTGTCGCTTTGACCAGATAGACCAAAACTTGAACCCAGAATATACATCAAATAAGTTCGTCCCACAGGAATGCCGAAGGGCTGTCAATCCGTCCCTCCTTTCTTCTTGCCCTTCAAGAAACCGTCCGTCAAGAATTCAGTTAGAAAGCCGTCATTACACAAAGACCCCAATCGCGCCCCTCTCCGCCGCGTTCACCCACACCCCGTCGATCTTCTCGCTGAGATGCACCCGACCGCAGCCCGCGACGGGACACGTCCACTCGTACCTCGCCTCCACGACGGGCTTCCTCGGCTTCGGCTTCGGCTTGGCTTTGGCCTTGCGCTTCGGTGGGGCCCGTCTCCTGGGCGGGGAAGGGAGGGGGACCGCGATCTCGAAGGCGCCCGGCATGGAGCGGAGCCAGAACCCGAAACACGAGACCGCAGGCGCGAGCGGATGTTGTTGGTGGTATCCTCGTCGAAGAGATCGTCCGGCTGCTCCTGCTCTTCCTCAGTGATCTCCGGCGCCTTCGCTTTGCCCTTGCCCTTGCCTTTGCCTTCTGGCTCAGGGGACGGCGGGCGTTCTCTCGCGTCGAGGGCACCGGAGTCGGGGTCCTCCACCTCCACCGGCTTCCGCAGCTCCTCGAAACACTTCCCGTCTATCAGATGGCCACAGCGCAAGCCCCACACCTTGCGCCTGCGCGCCTCCTCTTCCCCACCGTCCGTAATACCGTCCGAGCGCACGAGCAACGGGTCCAAGCACCGCGCGCACACAAGCAGCGTACTCACGCCCTCCTTCTCCGCGTCCACATCAATGATCACCTCCTTCCCTTGCCCTTCCCATTGACCGCGGGCACGATCTCACTCGGCGCAAAGTCAAAGACGAACCCCCCGTCCGCCGTCCCGGGATGCGTCCACTCCTTCTTGTAGTCCTCGTCATCCTTGGCCGCCCCGCCGCCCACCCGCGCAGCAGCGCCAGCTCGCGCCGCGCGAACCCACGCGCAGGGTGCGCAAACCGCGCGCTCCACCTATCATCCTGGTCGCGCAGATAGATGTCCAGCGCAAGCTGCGCATCCCCGCGCGTGCGGTCATCCTCGTCGCCGTCGGAGTGTACGAGGGCGAGGAGGTCTACGTCGTTACGCGGTGCTCGGCGTCGTCGCCCCAGCGGAACGGATTGAGACTCGCTAAGCGGCGCATGATGCTGTTCCCGGCGCTGCATTGCGCCGGCGGCTGCCGCCTCCAAATCCACTTCCACTGCCGCTGCCACCGGCCAGGGCGATCGCGGGTGCGACTCGCCCGCCTGCAGCACGGCGCTCGCCGCGGCGCGCGCGATCCAAGCGCTCGGCCTCCTGTCGAGCGTTGTTGGTGCTGATAAGGGCACCGCCGAAGCCCATGGGCGGGTTATGTCGCACTCGAGGGGAGGGGCGCAAGTCGAAGTCGTCAGGGTCATGACGCCGTACACGGCTCGGTCCAGGAGCGGCTTCAGGAGGTGGGGACGACGAAATCTCGAACGAGAAAGGACGCGAGGAGGCACGAATGGGTGCAGGGATGGGGTTGCTCGAAGATGAGCCACCGTCTTGGACGTTGAGGTTAGAGGAAGGCGGAGGGGAAACACGGGGTGCTCGAGGACGGGGAACGAGAACGTGGGGAGGGAAGGATCGGAATGTCGAGTAGCGCTGGGGAAAAGGTGGAACCGGGGGAACGAACTGGTCCCCAGGAGGAGGTGGTGGGGAGAAGTAGTTACGGGCAGCTGTAGGTGAAGTCAGCGAATGATCAATATTGTAGAACGGTGGATGAGGAGATTGAGCTCCAGAGCTCAGCGCGATAGGATGAAATGATGTACCCACCATCTCTGGAACTGCCTGCCACCCCAACTCTGCTTGAACCCCCTTGTCTTCTTGAAGCATGGCCTAGGCATATCGTTAGCAAGGAGTTTAGCGGTCAGAAATGCGAAGAGCAGCGGGGGAGGTCGTAGAATAGGTGCATGGAGGCCACAAAGGAATGGAACATGCTAGACGCCGCCACGCCCGCCGACCAGATATCCAGACCGAAATAAAACGAAGACGAAAACAAAAGAAAATTAATACCCACTTGATCCGGCAGCATGTCCAGACCCACTGGCTACTCCTGACGAGCGATGCAATCCACGGCGATGCCCTGTGTGACGGATCAGTATTTCGATGAGACAGGAATATTATAATCAGGCATCCAATACGGGTCCAAAGGACCACTTCGGTAGAAAAGAAGAGATACGAGCGGCACCGTATACCAATCGACATTCGTTCCACCACGTATAGCGAATTGCGAGGTCGCCCCTGCATTTCAAGCAGCCACTGACATCGAAACCGCACGCCACTGTGCACGGACCTTCGACAACGAGCGGGAAAAGACATACCACTACCTCCAGAGCTACCAGCGGCATGCGTATCAACACCGGGCTCCTCGTCGCTGTCCAAGAGCTCGATAATATCGGTGTCTTGCTCCACTCGCCTTCGTTGCGAGGGTCGAGTATTGGTTTCTTCGAAAGAGTCGACGTCGATGACCTCGACGAATCTCGTCGTCGTCGCTGGGGTACCACGGTGGGGGAAGCCGACATCGAGAAAGCAGATAAAGGGCGCTCGACAATGGTCGCCATCGTTGGTGAGAAAAGGTGGAGGTCTCGTGATCTCGGCGCGTGTCTCACTTTATACAAGCACGCGCAAACACCGACGCGAACTCATGCTGGAGTATTGAAAGCCGTCCAGTATGTCGCCAAAAAAATCAGGAGAATTTTTTCACGGCCCTCGAGAACTTGCAAGAAGTAGGGCGATACTGTTTTATTTGTGCCTACGGGAAGGGTCATTTCTATTGAGACGCCGCCAAATATTCAGGGCATTCATGAGTCCAAACACAGCAGTCATTTCGGTACCGCTCATCTTGATCAGCGGTCTTCCACATTTGTGAATCTGCCTCATTCTTCTCCGCGCGGCTTCTTCTCCAGACTGCCACCGTTCGAAAAAAATCCCCCGCGTCGATGTGGGCTCCACGAATTCCCTCAACACGCCGTGTTGCACGTACGACACGGAGCAGCGCGTTCCCATTTGTAAATCCTCGATCCGCAGCCAACGTCGAGTAGGTCTAAGGTGGGTGAAGAGCGGACGGCATACACATGCAACTTGAAGCGACGCGATCCGTGGCCTCGAACGGCCAGATGCACTGCTCTAAGAGTCGCGGGGCACGAGGACAAACCTAACCTCGCCACCAAGAAGACATCCAGCTCGAGGACTTAAAGAGAGAATATCCGAGAGATTGCCAAAAGGCACTCCGAGCTCATGTAAGTCGGTTTGTCTGGACTTTATCAGTCTTATTAGCAGGTGAGGACCATGACAAGGGGTGGCGAAGAACCTGTTAAGCCCAGAATTTCGGAGAGGAAGAAGAGAAAGACAAGATGCTGATTAGATTCGGACGTCATATATTTGAAGCCAGCCAATAATTGTATATTTCAGCCATTTCAGAAATACAGACTACATATCGCGCGTTTGGTAAGTGAGCGCAGAAGAGCGCTCACCGAAGCCCTAGGCCGACGACAACGGAGCGCGATTTCCCTAGGGGACTCTTCAACCACAAGAATCATGCAACATACAGCCCACAACATCCACAAAATCTCCCTCACCCTCTACATCCCGCCCCGCAAAGTTATTGAAGTCGTATCGGAATTGGTGGAGGATCCAAACAGGCAAAAAACCGCCCTAGCACCTTGCCCAGCGACCCGCAGGTTCCAGTGGACCAGAAGACCATCTTCGATCCCAAAGAATCTAGGTCTAGGGAGCGTTTGGATATTAATGCACAATGTGCATTGCCGTGTGCACGAGTGGATTCGGCCCGTGTCTCTCTGGCCCTGGGTTTCTATGCAGAGCGCCTGGGAAGAAAGCCGCGACATCCTCACTCGTCAGGGCTCTCCCTTGTGTAGTTTCCGAATGGCCCGCGAGGGGGGATTCGGGTCGGTTTTTCCTGGCTTCACTGGCGGAGCTGGTCATGGAACGCAAGTGGAAGCGTGAAGGATTGGGCAGAGGGAGGCGAGACTCGAGGATGATGGGGGTTGAAAGCAAGAGGTTGCGGAAGTGCCGCTGGGCATGCGAGCTTGTGCGAGGCAGTGCCAAAGAGACCGTCTACCTGAATGACGTCACGCGTTCGTCGCGTCCACAAGCGTCAACACCGAGGAGAAAGTACGATTTTGTATTTGATTCTTGGCCATGTAGATAAATTCTTTCACCGATTTATATCAATCGCAAATCAACATAATCACTCTAATCTGTTCACCTCCCGTATTCACCGGGTGATGAATTCCGGCCCATGCTCTATAATTTGCGCGCGCACCAAATTGGTCAATTGGTTCAAGAAATGAAATCATAAGAGACATCGATGTTACATCAATTTCAACACAAGCTGCGAGAACAGAACGACATTCTGAGATTATTCAACTTCCCCGTTAAATCCAACAGTCAACTTGAGCTCTCGGAGTGCTTGTAGTAATCCTACGTGAACTTCCAGCGCTGGTACACGCTCCCGCTCGCCGGGCGCAGCGCGATCTACACACCAAAAATCAGCCAAACCAAGGAGACAAACTTGCAAGTACGCACCCGACCGAAAATCGGGCTCGTCCCGTCAAAGATCGCCTCCCACACCGAGTCGGCGTTCGGGAGCTTGATCTGCATGGGATGAGTCTACACGAATCTTGATAATAGTAATAGGAACCAAAGACGCACCACGAACTCTCCCCCGCCCGCAGACTCGACCGCGAAGACAGTGCCCGGGGCCTCGCTGGAGGTGACAAGATGGTCCTAGAGTGATATAAATCATGCTCAAGGGAGTAATGGCGCGAAGCGTGACAGGCGTACGTTGTCCTCATTGACGCTGATCTCCTGCCCGGTCCCGTGGTTCGTGAAGATGTACTTGTCCGCGCTGAGCTCGTCGCGGTCCCACTGCGTGTTTAGAGTATATCAGCCGCAAATATCTGCAGAGAGGGGAAGCATGCCGCACAACGCCAAAGTCGCCAGGCTGGAGGGCACCTTGCCCGACCAGCACTTCGAGGGTGGGCTCATCATCACCGGGAAAGGTGACGACGGGGTTGAGGGTGGCGACGCTTGTAATTTTGACTGAGACGATGGCCTACAGTCCTCAGCACTTTGCACGGCGACGAAGAAGAGGGTGGTATAGTTACATTGCTAGTGGACCGCAAGATGGCCTGCAAAAAAATCACTTCGTTTAATTGCGGAGAGGACAACTAGGAAGGACTTACATCCGCCGGGGCTGGGCTTGGTAACGCATACACGAGTGAAAGTGCCAACAGGCCAAAGGAAATGGATTGGAAGAACATTTTCAGGTCGCTGGGGTAGTGGGGCGATTCCGGGGTGTAGAATTGTACGTCGTGAGTGGCTTTTATCCGCGAGCACTAGCCATGGCCGAGAAATTCGGGGTAAAATGGTGACATCGGGACACACAGGCTACCGACGCGGACCTAAAGGTAATTTGAGTTATTTGAGACCCATTCATAATGTTAACAATGAACGGTGCCAGATGGTAATCACAGAGCTGGTGAGGCGAAGCTGACATGGAATGCTGCCGAGAACTGCGGTCATTACTTACCGCGAGAGCGCGATTATTCCTCCGGAAGGATGGATGAGTCGTACAGTCGGTCCTAGAATCGACTTGAGTGCGTTTTGGGTGGCAAGAATCTTTCGGGGACATCTTGCATCATAGAACGAAGCATTTTGTTCTTCGTTTCGCATTAATAATCGAAGATTCAAGCTGACTAGAACACAATGGCCTCGTCAGTAAATCGGCGGGGGTGAATTTTGAGAGCGCACTAACCTAATGGCGCTGTACAAACCACTATTCAACATCCCCATGATCCTTCCTGCCCACCTCCCGCCGGTGCTCCACTGCCGCCGCCGACGCCGAGTCGGAGTGTATGTACGCACGAGAGCGTGTGCGCACCGCCTCCACCGCCTCCTCGGTGAGTCAATCGCCATGCAGCGCGTCGTACTCCGTGCCCGGGCCCGAAGCGAGGTCGCCCTCGCGGAAAGGGAGCAGGGTGACACCCAGTCAGATTTGAACTGCTCTTCGGTATATCCACGTTTGTATGGGACCTGTCATTGATCGGAGCGACAAAGCCCACCAGAATCTACATTGGGTTATTATCAGCGTATTAAATACTGTTCTACTAACTAACATAATTAGTACACCCTTGAAACGCTCTTCTGCACGCGCCTTCTCGAAACATTCCTACCAAAAAGTCTCGGTCAGAATTTCGCGCTTCTGGTAAACAGGTCAAAGAGGACTCACAACACGTCGAAGATCGGGTCTCTGATGTATGGCGCCGGGCCGAACACTTCCAGACGCCCAGCGCATGGACCACAATCACGCCGACGACCATAAATCCGTTGCTTTCGAGTAGCACGAAGAGAGCGGGCGAGGGTTTGCTGCTGCTCGATTTGCCGTCATTGGATTCGGAGTCGACGAGGGAAGACCGTCCTCTCTCGTAAGCATGCCTATATACTACGACGCGAAGGCGCGCGCAACCGATTGCTGCATCGGTGGCCGACTTGGAGGAATGTGAAGGAGAAACGGATGCCTGTAATACGAGTTATGGAAGGATTGGAAGCGCATGGGCTGGAAAATTCTCGTTAGAAAGGAACTAACCACTGAAACAAACGTTAAAAGGGACGCGGGCAGGTACGCGGAGCAGGACGAGTGGAACCATCCAGATACCTCGCGCGAACGGCGTATACAAAGTCGCCACAGAACAGTTCCAAAGCATGAGGTAAAAAAAAAGAATGGAAAATACCCACCAGATCCAGATGCCGACCCGAAATCACTGGCAAAACTGGCCAAGCGAATCAATGCACGCTGCTACGGCGCACTACGGATAAGTCACCCCAAAATTTCCAACCGCCAGCCAAGTCACAGCGCACTGACACTCGACATTGAAGAGGAAAATGACATCCTCCACTGTCGGTGTCCAGACTCCAGAAGCTCGATAATATCGTGTCTTTGCTCCACGCGTCGCCTTCCTTTGCGATGGTCGAGTATCAAAGGAGCCGATGTCGACGACTTGTGAATCTTATCGGTACGCAGACAGGGGGCTGGACATGAGAAAAGGTGAGGTCTCGTGATCTCAGACCGCGTTTACTTTATACAAGCACGCGCAAACACCGACTCGAACTCGTACTGGACTATTGGAACCTGTCCAGTAATATGATTGAAACTTCAGGAGACTTCATTTCCTACTTCATTGGACTTTACATAAAGAGAAATAAATCTGGGAGAGCGATCCTCTTGAAGCAATTGGACCTTGGTCCGGCGCCAGTGTCGCTGAATGTAAAATTGACTGCCCCATGAAATATGCAGATTTCAAGAATAGCTTGAATATTATTAATGATTACAATCTTTTCGGTACTGCTCATCCCGATCAACCATATTTGCGAACACATTAATGGAATATGAACGCAGACAAGGATCTCCCTCATCCTTCTCCACGTCCGCCTCCAGGCCTTTACCATCATACACTACGTCAGCAAACAGCCGGAAATGTCGCAGGTCCTGAGGCAAAACATTCCTGCAGTCCTCGATCTCCAGCTGCCAAATCCGTGCACCACCTTCGCGCCGCGCCCACAAGAGCGCGCGCAGTAGATCGGAGCGCGAGACCGGCTGTGGGAGCCATGGCGGAGTAGTCTCGCCCAGGTCTAGCCCGTGAAGGCCCAAACACTGCAACCCTGCCCACGCATGTGTCGGCCTCCCGTCCTCACCGCGGAATGCCAGGCCATACCCTCCATAATTGAAATGGGTCACGCCGAGGATAAACATGGCTTGGGTTAGCATGAACTCAAGCCACTCCGCCGGGACCGTCTTGTGCAGATGCAGTGTCCTCACACGGCGCAAGCTCCGGCCCAAGGAGACCCACATGGAGCCGGTTGTACATGTAGCGTCGCTCCAGAAACTGGAACGATTACCAGGGAGGATAGGCGGGAGTACACCCTGCATACCATGCAGGTGCAGAGTGGTGATGTTGGATAAATCGAGGTGATTAAACGCATAGCGTGTTGCATTACAAAGGCTGTTGTACGGCTGGCATGACTTCCCCCCGATCCGAAATCTGCGAGACCACCATGGGCGCCTGGAGTCAAGGATGGAGTACGCGAAGCCCTCTTTGCTATGGATGATGCGGACCGTGTCGTACGTGGTCGGAGAGATGCGCGAGAAGTCGGATATCAGCATGGACATGGCATCATTATCTTCGAGGGTCTTAAGATTACAGGAAGTATTGACCGTCGCGGAAGGCGGGATGATCAGATACTTCAGCAGGTGCGAGCATATGGACGGGGTACTACCCTTTATAGCGAGGGCCGACAGATGGGGGAGGGCCACGGGAAACCCATTAAGAGTAGTCGGAGAGCAGTGGATTAGGGAGAGAGTTTGTAGACCGGGAGAGCCGATAAGGAGGGTCAAGAACGCCTCAAGTGTTGGCCGCTGCATCCAGTTGATGTTTTCGAGGTGCAGATGAGTTACATTAAGATACCACGGTGAGTCCCACGGAAAAGCGCAGCATTCAAAATGCAACCGGAGGTCCGACCACCTTTGTGTGTCTCTGCTCTCTGTAATTTCTGTTCTGTGGAATAAATCCCGGGGTAACCACATCCCCCCATCGCCGAGATTGTCGAGAGTGGTGTTTACAATTTTGAGACATTGTAAACGAGACGCGGCAGCCGCGCCCTCCAAATTGGATAAGAAGTCGGCGAGATTACGTTGCGGCGAGCGGAGTTCCAAGGTCCCCAGTCTCGAAACGTTATCGAGGACGGTTTCCAGAGGATCTACCTGGGGCCGACGCATCTCCAGTTTTTGGACATCGACTCGAATCACAAGCGGCGCCATCTTGGAACGCTCGAGGAAGATTGGCGTCCATTTTGGACGCCATAGAACGAGGGTACTCCAAAATTCGGGGCACGCAAGCGCAACATTGCGCCAGCGGCTGCTGACTTTGGTGATATTCCGCCAGCAGGCGTCGCTTTGTAACCTCCGAATCGATACTGGGACACAGAGGACGAAGATATCGGCGAGGATTTCGGGAGGCAAGCGCTCGATAGCTGCGAAAACGCCATCCTGCGCGTAATCCTTCAGCATTTCGAGGAGAGAAAGGACTTCGCCAAGGACTGCGCTGGATTTGGAATGCGAGATACTTAGTCACGGTTGTCAC
Organism: Mycena leptocephala; assembly: GCA_029378395.1. NCBI lineage: Eukaryota > Fungi > Basidiomycota > Agaricomycetes > Agaricales > Mycenaceae > Mycena > Mycena leptocephala. The sequence goes on from JARJLF010000223.1 coordinate 208,664, forward strand.
GGTGACTAGCCGCGTTGATCACATCAAAACTTACCTTTCGCTGAACCATCGCCACCGAAAACGCTAATCCCAACTAGAACTTGCTCTGTTGAATTTTCCTATCCATGTTCCCTCAGGCTGCCCTCGAATTTTTCAGGATAAAAGCTCGGTACCTGGACTTCGTGGAGGCTTCTTCGCGCCCAGGAGCCGAGCGGCCCGAGCCCTAATCAAGTACCAATAGTACTGAAGTCCAGCAAGCTGCAACAGCGATCAAACAAGACAAAGGATTGGGGTCGACCTCAGAACTGTGATCCAATGCTTTGACATGGACTCCAGAAGTATCCAGGGCACTGGAATAATACGGTACAGCGGCTATTCACCAAACAGCATGGCTTCCTGACACAATTTCTATCTGGCTATTCTAAGAACCGAAAATAATTCCTTTGTGCCGACTGTATAGCTATTTCTGTGTGTACTGGATTACAAATGTTCTGCGTTAATTTAAGGCAATTCTCGCAGGATTTCCGGAAAGTTACATGAAGACGAGGTGGGCGAAGAAAGAGGTCAAGTGCTCTTCAAGTTCAGCGGGCCGGTGGTCATTGATTCGAATTCGTATGGTGCGTTGTACTACGACTCGTGACGCTTCTTCTCTAGCAAGTCGGGATATGACTTGCCTTCGCACCAATGTCTCCTGGTGGATGGTCATCCTATATCCAGGACCGGAGTCCGCGTTTTGGAGCTGTTTTCTTTAGCATGACATGGACGGCCCCGCGCAATAGATCCGAGATGCATGTTCGAGCTTTCTTGCTCCCACATTCCGTCATATGACACAATGGGATGGCGCCTCTGGCGGAGAGTTCAGGTTATAAACGAAACATGTTACACACATCGAGTCCCACCTTCAAGCATGGTCTCGCTACATCTTCTGAGCCGAATCTGTGCGACTGCGATTACTGTGCTCTTGACGGCACCGCTTGCGAGAGCCCAAACCCCAATTGTCGACCTAGGCTACGCGCAATATCAAGGGGCAGTGAACTCCGCTAACAACGTAACGCACTTCCTGGGAATTCGATATGCTGCGCCGCCGTTAGGTGGATGGTCCATTTAGATCTCCCAGAGCTCAACCTCACGAAAAAAAAATAGGTGATTTACGCTTCAGAGCACCGCAACTTCCGGTCAACACGACCGGTGTCCAGCTGGCCACGGCGCAGCCCAATGAATGCTTACAGGCTCCAACTGGGCGATCGCCGACCAACCCATTGGAGACGCGTGCGACTCAAATTATCGCCACTGAAGACTGCCTGTTTCTGAAGTAACTATATTTGTGTTCATTAATCGGTACCACATTGATGAACCATCCAGTGTGTACTACCCGAGCGATGGAGTAGGTGCGCCGCCCGCAGACCTCCCAACCCTTGTGTGGATTCACGGAGGAGGGTGCGAGGAATTTTCAATGCCGTTTACGTTACATATTCTCATTTCGAACCACAAGTTACCTCGCCGGGGCAGCTAGCGGAGCCAACGGAGAGGATATTATCCGGCAGAGTAACAGAGGAGTTGTCGTCGTTCTAATCCAGTATCGTCTGGGTGTCTTTGGCAAGTCGTTGCTCCATTCGTCGAACCATCACTAACCCGCGATCCTAGGGTTCCTACCAGGTTCCGCGGTAAAGGCAAATGGAGCGTTAAATGCCGGCCTGCGTAAATTTCTTCAACTTCCTGTAAATATTATTCAATCTGTCTTCAGTTGATCAAGATTTTGCATTGCGATGGGTGAACCAACATGTACGTGGCTTGACCGTGTTCCAATTGGCTCCCTCAAAATGATATGGCTTCAGATTTCAAAATTTGGCGGGGATCCTTCGAAGGTCACGATTTGGGGCGAATCTGCTGGTGAGTAGAATATCATTCCTTTGGCCATTCATTTAGTCCTCACTTTAAACTTTCACTCCAGGGGCCGGCTCTGTTCTTCAACATGTTGTAGCGAATGGCGGTCAAACGAAACCCCAGTTATTCAGAGCTGCAATTACAAGCTCGACTTTCTTGCCATCGCAGTACCAATTCGACGACCGTGTTCCCGAGGTGCATATAATTATTTCCGCTACCTTTGGAACTCTTCTGAATATGTTTCAGTTATTATTCAGCGAAGTCTTAGCTCAGACGAAGCGAGTCTCCCTTGCTTATATCCCCCAGTCGTGCTGAATTTTAACAGTTGCACGACGTCAACGGATTCTATGGCTTGTTTACGAGCGGCTGATGCGACCGTTTTGGAAACAGCTAATACGAATATCAACGTCGCTGGATTCTTTGGAACATTCTTGCTCGTCCCAGTAGTGGACGGGGACTTTATCACGCAGCGGCCGACGTTATCATTTATGGAGGGCAAGGTCAATGGGGTACGCTGTTCAGAGTACCTGTATAAATTGGATGGTTGACAATCTTTCTGTAAAATCTAGGAGGCTCTTCTGGCCGTGACCAATACCTTTGAGGGAACCGCCTTTGTCAATCAGAGTGTCTCCGTGACGGCCGCGCAATATTCGTTGAACCTTTTCCCGAATTTCACCACCGCTCAGGCCAATACTGTTGGTGCCTTGTATGCCGATCTTGGCACCCAGCTGTTCCAGGTCGATGCTATTCAAGGGGAATGTTAGTAACGGGGTCTTTTATGATTTGTGAAAAACGGCACTGATAATTAACCGCTCAGCGATTTTTATTTGCCCAACATACAATCTTTTGAATGCCTTCCCCGGGCGTTCTTTCAAGGTCGATTTATTTTCCAAAATACCACCTCGCTACGCTCAAGTTACTTCTATGTTTGTAGGGCGAATTCGCTATCCCACCAGGATTGCACGGGAATGATGTTGCATATTACTTTCCCGGGACTTCAACCCCACCTTTCAACAATACAGCCTTCATCAACGCCTTCGCGCAATCTTTCACCTCCTTCATCATCAATCTCGACCCGAACGACAAGGTTGACCCGACCACGATTACACCCCACTGGGATATATTTGCAACCCCGGGCCGACACACAGAGATGCTATTCAACAAGACAACTGCGGGGGCACCAGTGGTTCAAACGACAACGACTTCGGATGCCCTTCTGCAGCGCTGTCAGTACGTATTCGCTTGTGATCATCGTTTATTTATTATAAACAAATTTCCTCTAGCTTCTGGGAAAGTGTCGGAAATCTTACTGCACAGTAGTGCCGTATTCGAACGGGATTCGTTACCTCAAAAATGTACTTTTATTGCGATTTGGGTGCCTCAGAAGTAGCCACTGCTTGCACCAATTCAAGAACTCGAGAACAACCGTGAAATTATTGTAGTGACAGACTGGTATGGACGCTGATCATTGTTTGAAACGAATCAGGACTTGATCAGGATTTTTATTGTAATGAATCAAGTGAGCAGTAAATCCCGAATTGAGCGGTGGATCGCAGACGTGTTGTGACGTACTGAACGGAATGAACCTTGAGTTAAACTTCTTGTTCAACCCCTTTGAGTTAAGTTCGACAGCGCTGGCCAATACACCATATACCAAGACGTGGATATACGTGCTCAAATTCTTGCGGGTTCTGAGCTGCCGCTCCGCCTATGGTGTCGGCTTTGGCCAGCCCCGACCTCGTGCGCCGTACTTGCTAACTTACTGTACATAGTTTCCTGCACTCTGTCGTAGATACATAGCCGAAACCGCCGCGACGACGCCGTCTTGACAGCAGCTTTCAAATAATGTTAATTCTCAAATTTGTACGTTGTCGACAATTAATTGCGTTCAAATGAGAAAGAAAGATCAAATAAAAATTTCCACTCGCTAAATAAATACACACGCAAGTGCAGAAGCATATTTAAGGCGCGCTTAGTCGACCAAAATGGTCTTAAGCCCCAGCGTCTCGTCAAGACGGCGCCAGGAATGCCAGACCTCGCTGGGGAAACTATCTACGAAAGTGGAAAAGGGCTGCGACGAAATGTAATATATCAAGCATGTATCTCCACAGACTAGAGACGGCCCGTCAATGGAATGTCAAAGAAAAAGAAGAAAAGAACAACGTACTCCTACACAGCTAATGGTTATCCTCGCCGAGCTGGTCAGCGGTCGAATCCGAGTCGAGTTGGTGGTGGATCAGAGATGGGAACCCGTCCTAACACCTCGCTTAGGCTATTCAGAGGGACACCAACGAACGCTTCGGTGTCTTCGATCAATGAAGATCTCTACCATAGGGAGCATTGTCGAAGCACGCTACGCGCGAATGTGGGTTACACGGGATCATGACACTCCCCGGGTTCGCCGTGCCCTGGAGGTAGTCCAATGCGCCACATTCGCCAGCGCTCTCCCCTACCGGGTAACGTTGGCCCACGTGGCACCAAGGGGATTCGGACGGGTTGGCCAGAATCTCATCACCATGCTGAAATCGAGTCGAGTCGCCGCGTCAGGATGTGCGCCTGCGAATACATTAGCGACGCATGTGCAGGACAAGACCACTTACCTTATTCCCTGTAAATAAACAGGCAGCGCATGAGTAGCGCTGCAAAGCCGTAAAAGGATCAGCTCACCGCGAGGTCCGACGTCGAACTTGAAAGGTTGGTACTTCACTACATTTTGATGGCCCCTCGGCCAACTTGACCGAGGTCGGCTGAGGTTGGCCGAGGTCGGCCGAGGGGCTTGACCGGGTTGGTCGAGGTTGGCCGAGGGGTTCGACCAACCCGGTCGAGGCCCCTCGGCCAACCTCGGACAACCTCAGCCGACCTCGGGTCAAGTTGGCCGAGGAGCCATCAAAATGTAGTGCTTGCATCAGCAAACCCTGATTTTTGGTGTAGTGGCTTATAGTGTTCTGTAGTGAACACACTTACCGCTGTAGTGGCTGTAGTGACTGTAGTGCTCTGTAGTATTTGGCTGGGGATATGTAGTGCTCTGTAGTATCGGGGGAGGCCTCTGTAGTGCTCCGTAGTATATGGTTCTCCCTCTGTAGTACTATGTAATGCCAATGTTACGGTTGTTCTTATTTTTTGTGTCGCGACTTTAAGTTGAAGGCTTACCCCTCCAGATTAATCTCAAAGTGTCGGAATGGGCCCGCCGTTTAATCTGGTTTAATCCAGCAGTGGATTAAACTGTACTTTACGCTATATCTACAGGCAGTAATATTAGTAATATGTATAGGGTCCGATTATCCTTCCTACTATCACGCCGGCACTATCACTAACATACCCGTGGTCACGCTCGATGGAACACTGGTTTTTTCGGTTAAACAGGGGGACCCGAAAGGCTGCTCGATGATGCCGGGGCTGATGAAGTGCTCCGTATCGCGTTGCGAAACGATGTCGAGCGCATGGGATCGCGCTGCGATCTCACGTCGGCGGAATCAATCGCCGTGCAATTCCTTGCCCTTGCGAGGCAGACGGCAACTGCATTTGAAACACGCTTGGAACTTGATTCTTTTGGAGAGGGAGAGAGAGCTGGAGGAGAGGGAGAGAGCTGGAGAAGAGGGAGAGGGAGCGGGAGTGAGAGCTGGAGAAGAGGGAGAGGGAGTGGGAGGAGAGGGAGCGAGAGCTGGAGAAGAGGGCGAGGGAGCGGGAGGAGAGGGAGCGAGAGCTGGAGAAGAGGGAGAGGGAGCGGGAGGAGAGGGAGCGAGAGCTGGAGAAGAGGGAGAGGGAGCGGGAGGAGAGGGAGCGAGAGTTGGAGAAGAGGGAGAGGGAGCAGGAGCAGAGGGGGCGAGAGCTGGAGAAGAGGGAGAGGGAGCAGGAGCAGAGGGAGAGGAAGTTGGAGGAGGAGAAGAAAAGGAGCGTCCGAGCGCACAAGCAGCACCATTGTCATTTGTCGTGGGGGATATTAGGAACGAAGCACACATTAATGATGGCGAGGCTGATGGAGCGCGCAGATGCTGTGGCGGTGGTGCGGGTGCGGGGGTCGCAGCGAGTGCTTTAGTGCTGCCACCAGACGAATAACGTGAAGCGGGACTTTAGATTCAATTCTATTCAAAACCGTACAAATGACGCCGGTTAGCTATTCCGTCAGATTCCATATTCCTTGAGAAGTTTGATGACAGATTTCTGTACCAGTCTTTTGAGCAACGAAGCTGGGGGCAGAGAGGGAGGAAACGCGCCTTTATGGCCCTCTCGATACCAGTAGCATTGCGTATGTGCCATGAGTGATTCAAGTAGACGTGCTACAAAGATGGTTAGTTTAGAGTTTAAGCCCCAAAAAAACACACACAATGATGATTTCGGTGCTCTGCAAGATCGAAATTTCAACGGTAGCATGTACCTGGCCTTGTTTTACACGCGCGTATGGATGATATCGTTGATTGGAACATTTGGTCTGGATGGCAGGCATATTGCCTAGTGAATGTTATTGAAGAAAAACAGAGGCAAAGCGGCATTTCTTACTAGAGTGTTTTCGTGTCGATGTATTTCGCAGAAGTCACTGGTCAAACTTTGTTTGTACATGATGGCCAGCGCCTTCGAGTTTGTTTGTACATGATGAACGGCGCCTTCGGGTGTGCTTTGTGCGATACCGAAGGCAAAAATGAGACTCTCTGGACCAGAGGAGCGTGCATCGAAATGCAGATAAAGTCAGCATGGACTTGTGGATGGGCCTGCATGTACTGTGCCATTATCTGCGCGTGCTTGCACAGATAGAGCAGGAATGTGTCGCACACATGAGTTTACTGACTTTCGACGGAGCTAGGAGGAAAGTTAGGGCGAGGCAGAGGGCCAGCATGTCTGTTTAATGAATATATGAACCCAATGGATCAACGAGAAATATAACATGAAGCTTACGTTCACTGGAAAAAAAGGGTTTCTCGGGAAATACGTACCTGCTTATTTAGGAAACTGTCTGAATGCACTACAATTTAAAAAGAAAAAGATCATGTATTGTCGTACTCTATCTAAAGAACATTATCTGGCGCAACAATCAGTGAAATGAAACCTCGACCGCAAAAAGATAAACTTACTCATTCCAGAAGCCCATAGCGTCCTCGGTGAGCGTGAATTCACTATTGGGTCAACACCCAGAAAAGCTCTTTATTGAAGAAATGGTCCAGATGAAAGTCCTGGCAGTAGTCCAGGGTTGTTTCGTGCTTTAGTCTCTTGTCTGCAGTTTTTCCATGTCGAGGAGACAATTCCACTTTTGCTCGCAGTCGCTCCAGCGGGATGACATCACCCATGGGGGAGCCATCTGCCCTCCGTGCCCTTTTTAGTTGATACATTCCTGTTGTAGGTTCGCGAAAAGGACCGCTGACTTTAGTAACGGGATGAATTTGGTGGACGATGTTAAATCTTTGCACGTAGGCAAGGAATTCATCTGTTCCTGTTGGTGCCACACAATCTGGCCAGGGAACAATACGGAAAATCATTTTCAACTGACATACTGCATGGCCTGGTCGGGGCGGAAATCAAGGCAAGAAAAAAAAAGCAGAGCTTTCAGGACATACCTTCAAGCCCACTGTTGGCCAACAATGCTCAGAGTTCAGGTTTACGATTACTGCATCTCCACGACTGAACTTCCAGCCACCACTGGGAGGCTCGCGTTGATCGTCTCCGGAACCAAGATCTGTTTTGGATCATGGAAAGACCGGCCTTGGATTCGGACGCTGTGCCATACTTGCAGGTATGTGAACCAGCGCGTCTGGTCGGTGAGCTTTGGGCGTCTGCCGCCAACCGTAAGCTGAGCGTCGTGTGGGCGCTGTATAAAAGTCAACAGGGCCACCAGCAAATCTGGAAGATTAAATTTGGTTGCCGGCAACCTCCACGCGGAGGCGATGACCGACATGATCCCGGTTGAGGTGTAGAGCGGTGGTGCTGTCGGTGGAGGTGAAGGTGCGAAAAAGTAGAGGCGCAGTGGGTTGTTTGCCCTCTAGGAGCATCAAACTGTCAGCAAAGTAATTGGCCCTTGCTCAGTGTGAGGAAAGGCTTGCAACAGGTTCTATCTTCTCCAGTAGTTTTGACGACCGATTCGGGAGCAGCGGGGTGTCATGAGGACGCCATCCGCATTGTTGTCAGCAGTAGTTGGCTGGACACCCAAGTCGACCCCCACACTATCCATCGCAGTCGCAAGATCGAAGTGTCTGCATTTATCTCTGCGATCCAAGTGGCGACAGATTTGGGATTCGTAGTTTTGATTATTCGAATTGGAGGCAGGGTCCTTCACCTCTGAGATATGAGCATGTTCTGTGACATCGGTGGTCCATTGAAGGGGAACTCCATTTGCTCGAATGGCTGGAATCACAGACTGGAGAAATTCCAGCTTCGGGATATGCCAATTGTTAATGGGACCCTTCTTCCCCTTACGGACACCCGCCTTCAAGATGGCCTGCTTATTTTGGTGAAAACAAGACAGGGCGTTTTCCATTTTATCCAAGACGTCTGCGTCAATGGCTGGGGCTTGACCATGATAAAAGAAGGTAACGATCATTGCGATGGCTTTCAGGAATCCCTTCGAGACTCCTGCAGCGTCAGCGATAACAGGAACAATATATCGCATCATGTCGTGATGTTCTCGTCCTGTCACCTGTTTCGCCTTTGAAATGCCTCATGCCTGTGTGGGGCCGTAAGATTGAGAACCGGAAGTCTATCTCAGCTGCACCAAGGGCCGCTATGCACCATTTTACGACGTGATCAAAAAATAATTTGAACCAATGATGGAGCATCTCCAGCGTCAAGAACGCGGAAGGCTCTGCCAACGGCCAATCTCGCCAAAAAGGCTGGTGAACACCATTCAGACGGTGTAGCTTTGCTTTTTTGATATAGGGCCGCAGGTCCCAAGGATCCATTGTTTTCTCCAGGCGGCGAAGCTGCGCAATCGTGTGATCACGCGTCTGGGACGGATGGCGATGTGCATCTCCGAAATTCTTGTACGAGGCCGTCGTCACAGAAGAGGTTTTTCCAGCCATGCCAGCAATCATGGCGGATTCAGGAGTGTCGACAATGTATGCGACGAGAGGAGTAAAGCAAAACCTCCTCCAACCCAACGGGTCCGTCATCATCATTCCGATTTCCGCGGTTTTTTTTAGAGGCTTTAAAACAAAGTCCATGATTGCGTGGAATATGCGACTGTCGAGCACACCCCTAATCTCGGGGTTCCGCTCGAGGAATTTCGGGATTGGGAACAAAGCTAAGAGAAGGAAAGCGTGGTGGGATGCCTTCATCCTGAAGTCCATGTCGATGTCCGCAAGGCTGATCAGGAGGGGATGAGCTTGGCGATTGCCCGTCATACTCGTCAGCTGCGTCTTATCCGAGGAAAGCACCGTCCCAATGATGGTTGCACCTTCCGGTATGCAATCCTGAAATGGATATTAGATAGTCGCTAATAGAATAGAATGGGACAGCTTGCCTGCATTCCCCATGCTACATCCCCGAGAGCCATTCGGTGTACACTCTCATCAGCCTTTCCGCAGTCTTCCACAGCCGAAAAGGTGTGAATTGAATAAAATCCTGGACTAGAGGATTCGCGAGCAGGTTCTGTATGCATTCTAGGGGATCGCGGTAGTATAAGGTGAGCGGTTTTTTCGTGGGGTATGTTGTCTTCCAAGGTACAGACATCCAGGCCAGGCCACTGGGCAAGCTCTCGATTTGACTGCGCAAATCTTTTGCAGTTTGAAAGGACAGATCCATTTTCGAAGTCTGCATAAGGATTATGTCATGTCCTTTTATCCAAAGCAATGAAACATACCAGACGTAGGTTTAGAAACTCATCAGTGTCCGCAATAGTCATGTTAGACCTCGTGAGGTAGGATGCGAGCTCCCATTCATCGGCCGAAGCAAATGGATAGTAGAGGTTGGATTGGCGCTCTTCCCTATATTGGTCTTTGTGGAACTTGTCCAAGAAAGTATCACCGCGACCGTATGTTTTGGCCGCGCCTGTAACGGACACTCGGACCATATCGCAAAACTCCCGTTCAACCGGGAGTTGTACTACTATTATACCTTTCTTTTCCTTTTTTTACGAGTTCTTATGACAATCCTTCATCGCGCTTTACAGCGCGCTGATAGCTACTTATCTGTTATGTCACGTATGTCACGTAGGATTAGATTCGCGGGAATACCCGAATAGGATATCTTTCTACTCTTACCCGCTCACATTGAAAGCCACCGCGCTTACCTGGCCCTCTTAACGGCAGGCAAGCTTGGAGGCCCTGTCGTGAAGGTAAGTACCTTTTCTTTCTTTCCCTCTCTCTTCGTTTCCCGGACCGTGCTGCCCGCTCTGCCGTGAAGCACTTCGAGAGGATATCCACTCGGAGCTAGGAGCCTGAGACCTAAGGAGGTCCTAAGATTCTCAAGGCTCCTGCGCTACTCGCAGAACGTACACCATTCGGACGGCTGTCGTCTAAATAACGGCTCGCCAGACGTATCCCTCGGTGGTCTACTCAAACTATATAAATATTTGCAGGCTACTACACGACGCGTCCTACAGCGCCCTTGTAGTAATCTTTGACAGGGCCTGTGCTGGAAGGAGTGGCAGGATTGGAATAATCCATGGCTGAGTCCTCGTCCGGAGATACGAATAGAGAAACATTGTAGTCCGTATCGACATCCATTGGGCTGTCGTCGTCGTTCGCGGGAACTTGAGGCCTTTTCACACCCCAATTCTGGACCCGCCAAGAGGCACCCAGAACGGATGGATGCAGGGATGGATGGCAGCGGCTTCTGGGTTGGTTCAGGTGCTGTAAGAGCGCAGTATTGGATTTGCACAGTTTATTGCAGATTGGGCATCTGCATTTTGCCATGCCAGACAGTTATTGCAAAGCGACTGAGCACTTTACAATCAGGGGGACAAGAGCGAGGAGAAGAGGAAGCAGAGGGTGCGAAGCGACAAGCGCACTAAGCACCGGGATGAAGAGGAAGCCGAGGGTGCCAAGCGACAAGTGCACTAAGCACCAAAACCGGTGGTGGGAGAGAAGAAACGTAGGCACATGAGCGCTTTCTGTTTCCTTCCACATCAACATCTACCTATTTTGCGATGTCTCACCCAAACTCTCGTCTTGAATCCCCTGCGGAGAGATCCAGGTTGACCATAGGTTCGCCTTGCGCACTTGATCTGGTTTGTGCCCAATTTTGGTTAAATCTCGGTGAATTTTTATTTTCTTTCCAGAACGGCCCTTCTCTTCTCCCTCTGGCCGAAGAAAATACCTACAAGATGGAAGTAGCTTGCAATGCATTCAAAACTTGCGAAGCAGAGTCACTATTCGTGCGCTCTCTTCTCGCCGCCTCTCGCGCTACTGTCAGCCGCCACCAGGCAGAACTCAAGCTCGCGAATTCTTGGGAGGTTGAGACCCGTGCTCTCCTGGGTTGCCACCAGGCAGAGATTCAGCTTGTCACTCACCGGGAGATCGAAGCTGAGAGTCGTGTCCGATATTACTGTCGACTGAGCGAGGTTGCATCCAGCAATGCCATGGATGCCCAGAAGCAGCTCGGGGCAGTACGCGAGGCCATTTTCGTCGAAGCTGGCCATGTGTTTGCTGATGAGGAAGAGAAAGGTGCACAAAACACGTATCTACATTCACTCCGAGTCTGACAGACTGTCTACAGAACGTAGCATGATTGTATAACTTTGAAAGATCTATTCCACATTTTGTGATGTACTCGTGTTGAATAAAAATGTTTTTGTATGCATTAAATCTGAGAGTAGAAACTGTGAGATTGTCTAAAGAAGTCAGGTTATTTGCCATACATTAAGTCACTAAGAAACATAATTGGAGAGCAAGACAAAAACTCTATCATTCATTGTGCGCGTACACTAAACTAAGAATATTGAGAAGAGAGACGTTTTCATGCATACAGGTTATCATCAGCAGTGTCCTCTGTGAACCCAGCATTCCCCGTGCTCGCTGCAGGCACCGACGACGACCCACCCTCGCCTTTGGGGAACTTGAAGTTGTTCCTGAATCCACGCGATTGTTGCAAGTTCTGCGAGAACGCCGGATGTCCTGGTCCGACACCGAACGATGCGCAAACTTCATCGCCTCCTCGAAGTGGTCTCTGCAAGAGCATCGAAAAATTAGCAGCACTTCAGAAAAGAAAGAACACGATTACGAACCTTGTGATTTCAAAAACGGATCGGTATGCTGTTCATGGTCAGTAAGCGGTCCGAGGGAGTTAAACAGATCAAGTCATAACTTCCAGGAAATATGGCTTGAGATATACATCGAAAATGTTCCCGCTCAGGCCTTCGACCGAGTCGTCGAACGGTAGGATATGAACGCTTGCCGTATTTTATGTCGAGACATGAGTGCACTCCGACAAGGTCACCGAGCTTGACACGCAAGTTGTTGCAGGCGACCTTGTTCACTTGAATGCGGCCCTCTTCGACGTCATCTGAGGAAAGGCAGATAAGGACGGTGTCGCGCCGTTTCTTCCCGTGAAGCACAAGGAATGAGAACATGTCGATAGACTGAATAGCGAGTCATTTACCAGACAATAAATGGTGTCACCACGAAAGAGGCCCAGGATCTCCATGGTGTTGGGGTTCAGGGTCGCGACTTGAACACAAAAAAGGGTCAGGTTCGGCTGTCTGCAGCAAAAAACACCGTCCACATACCAGAATTGTCGTCCGTCGCTGCCTCATCGACCAAAAGTCAGTTTGGGCTGAAAACAAGTCAAATGCATCCAATCGCGAGGGGAGATGGTACAAACGATTTCTTAGGCCTGAAGATGGCCGTAAAGATATCATTTGGGCCAGGCTGAGAAGGTAGACATGGGTGCACTCCGACGAGGTCACTGAGCTTGACACGGCTTGACACGCAAGTTTGCTGGCGACCACCAAAGTCCATCGCGAGGATCCCAAAGCTGCCTTGAGCCTGAGGCATCCTCGTCCCCGTCCCGGTCTTCGGCATCCTCAGATGTGCGTTTCTTGTTGCTGACAGCGTGAGTGGGGTGAATGACCTTGTTTGTCTGTCCTTGCGTACTCAAGTTTGCTCTTCAAGCCAAATCATCCATAACATTCTTCCACTAGTACCACAGGTGAGTGCTCATCACAGACGCCAAAACAACACTTACAAGGAAGGACAAGTCATCCAGATGCCTATTTATTCCCTGGCAGATGTCGATGCCGCATTGTCGAAGCCCCCCCCCCAAGCGATCGTCCAGGGAAGGTATACGGGCTGAGGGTGAAACATCCCGACGGGACGGTGGTTTTGAAGGCCGGAAGGAGCAACGAGCCTCCGTGTCGCACTCGAGAATGGTGAAATCAGTGCCACAAAGATGAAATAACATTGCTGTGGGAGGTACCCACCGAACATGCGACAAAATTGGGTGAGTATTCATTATTCTTGCCCAAAACCTGACTTAGGGATTCAGAGCGCCTTGTGCACCGTAAATCAAGGCGAAGAACACATGGATTCATCCATATTCGTGCAAGTCTTGCTTCGTTCGACACCAGGAAAAATTTGACGTTGAAGTCATTGGGGATGGGCTGAGGCGAAAGAAGAAGTTGTCTGTTTGGCGGAAGAGATGAAGAGGCGCGGGGAGTAGGCCAAAATTGCAGCCGACGAAATGGACGAGATGTACTTTACCGTGAAATCACGCACAATTTCCGCAGAATAGAGGAGATGAAAAAACATGTTAGATTGCAATAGTTATACAAGATATACTTCCAAGAAAACTGCGCTCAAGGCCGTAAAGTAGCAAGAATATCAGCAGCACATTTTTCAATGGCTTCAGTATACGGGGGCGCTCTGCATTCCAGTTTCAGATTATGTTTCCATTGGGTGTGTGTGGCGAGAGTCCCGGACCATTTTCAAGCTGTCGGAGCCATTTTTGGTACCAAGTTTCCCACATCGGTGTCCACCAGCCAAAATTGATTCCTGACGCGGCAAATGAATGAGGTCTGGGCCACCAGGACAAGGTAGCCGTTTGTTCACCATTTTGGAGGTTACCATCATATTGACCTGAAAAGTGTGATCAGATTTGATAGGTGTGAAAGGAAAATAAATATTTACCCGTTGCTACATGATAAACACCACAAATCAAGTCGATTTCTTCATCGGTAAGACGATCATCCCAATAAGCAGCCGCAGAATGACCATCCCATAGACAAATGCCGTCAATGAGAACATCGTCGCTGGGTCCCCAGAGAACTTCCTCCGATGAAACTTCAGACCTCGCAAGACGGCCAATGATACCGCCGTATAGCAAAGCCGCGCGGCCACAGGCACTAAGCAGGAATCTACTGCGGACAGCAACGTATGAGCGGTAGTCTCTCATATCGGGTTTGTAGTTTGGTGGTCGATATCCCAAACCAGAGTAACCTCGTCTGCGGATGCCAGTGCGAGCAGGCGACGTGTTTGCGGAACAACAACAAGTGAGGAAGGCTATTCTGCGAGCCAAAAGGCTCGTTACGACATCGCTTAAGCTCGGGTCCCTGTCTCGCTATTTCCAGTGCAGTGGTCGCACTCAGGACCAAAATGTGCAGACTGTGGGGATTCTGCTCCGTCTCTGAGATCACATAACACAATTGATTATTGAGGACCTCTCTGCGGACGCCGACCGCCCACTCGGAATACAGCTCTGACTCTTTTTGATGGAAATCCAGCAAATAATGAGGGATATCGTGTGGTGATTTTGCTTTCTTACAGTGAGCGAGGAAAAGACGAAAATGATCTAGTTGGTTTTCATCTGAGATATGAATCGAGGTATCGCCAAGAAACTTCTTTGCGAGTAAAGCCTCAGGGAGTTCAAGGGAGGTGGTAACCTTCTCTTGAGTTACTGTACACCTGAAACGTAGACGAACCATTTCCTTGAAAGTCGGGGCAATTAACGCTGTGCTCGAGCCAGTTTCCGTGGACTCAGACTCAGTTGCGATGGGATGGATTCGATCTAGGTCTTCCTCCGAGGTGTGTGACCCAGATGGCTGTAAAACAGCAGCTTCGGCAAGCATTTCAGATGGAACGTCGTCATCTTCCTGGCCATCGGAGCCACCAATATCAGATAGGATGTGCAAAAGCCACACGAGCCGCATGTGGCATTTTGTGCATTGTGCAATGCTGCAGCTTTTTCTTCGCTGTTCTTGGTTCTTGTCTCTCAAAGTACCATACAATACCTCCTAAATCTCATATTCCACTCTCGAGAGTGTTATGTTTTAGATGTGCACCCGTGGAAGGCGCATTTTTCAAGCATCACGAAGGCATCACTTACTTTTCCATACTTTCACGTTTGCCACGCAGCAGAGGCAATGCCAAGGATCTTCCTTCTCCCCACAGCATCTCTCCTTCACCTTAGGTAAGCTTATATTACAATAGTTAATTGACACCACTCGGATTTCAAATTTGCTGTGTGGCTTTGCACAATGCACAAAATGCCGCATGCAGCTCGTGCGGCTTTTGCACATCCTATCTATTATTCCAATCCTCTTCTGGCTCAGCGGCGGGCCCAAACTGTTCACATACATCCCATTCATCGTAGTATGAGTCGTATCGACGCTGTTCAGGACTGCATTCTTCCCAAACATCCTCGTATTTGTTTCGGCCAGCCGCTCGACGAATGTATTGTCCATTTTCTTTCTCCCATACGAAAACTCTTGCTCCCTTACGTCCCGGAACCTGTCCCTTCTGCGCATTGGCTTCCCTCTGCTCTCGACGGCGCTTGTTGTCCAGCGTTTCGGACGCGGCCGTCTGGGCGTTTTTTTGCTGTCGGCGAAGGAAAAAGCCATCGATATTTTCCCCTTCGTGCTGTCCACTATAGCGCTTGACAGGGGAAATGGCGCGAGGGGAGGAGATGAAGAGATCAGGGATGGCGAGGGAGCTGCATCCATTGGTGGAGCTGCGTCCGGTGGCGGAGCAATGTATGGATGAGTTTTGCGGCAGGAGGTAAGCTCCATGTTCTTGCCCGTAGCTTGAGCGGAACTCCAGCGACTGAATGCCACTTGGCCTGGCAGGTCGCGTAAATAAGATATCTCCGCGGCATCAGGGACGAAGTTCATCGACCTCAAGCCAAAAGGAACGAAAACACGGGGATACTCGCTGATTGAGCCCCACTTAATGTACAAGGGCATAGGGAGGCGCATAGAAATGATTGCGGGGATGATCCAGTCAAAATTGCGGGGCATGTCGACAAGTTCAGGGAAGGAACCACGAGGGACACTGAAATCTAGTATTCCTCCAATTCGAGGAACAGAGAAGTCCCCAGCGGCCGACTCCTGTAGATCGTTCAGCCACTGGCGATGCACACCAGCAGCAAGACACACAGCCTCTCTCCAATCTGGAAGGTCATGAACCGCGAGGACTTCCCCAGCTGAATCCCTCAGATAGCCCCGCAGCTCCATGTACCAGAAGTACATAGAAAGACTGCCGATGAGAGGCAGGAATCCATGGATGGCACGGACGATGGCGATTCGAGCACTCTGTTCAGTGCGAAACTTGTTGAGGTAACCCCACCGGCTCGGCCAGCCAAATGGTACCATTCCCTTCGTGCGTTTTTTAGCGATATCCATCATAGCATTTAATACTCGGCAAAGGTTTGTTTCCAGTGTCCACCAATCATCCGCTAAGGAGCTCGCCAGACCCCACCGTCCATGCTCGAATTCGATTATAGGAAGTCCAGAGCGCTTGTAGTTGAGCCGATTGAGTAGCGGCCCATACCATGGATGTACGCTCAGGATAAACATGATATATGGGGTGGCAGGGGAAGTATAGGTCGGAGACGTGAAATTTCCATGCATGGACACGTGATAGGGTGGGGGAGCGTCTTCATAGGTTGGCATATTCCTCAGAAAGTGGGGATTCCCATTGTATACACCGTAGATAGCATCTCCTATGCGAGCATGGCCAAGGATAGGTTCCCCATCGAGTAACTAAGAAAAAAAGATTAGGTGGCGTTAGGTGAGTGGAGAGCGAAGTTTTACAGGAAAGGTGGGATTCATTGTTGTGATACAGAAGAATATAAGACAATGTATTTAGTGGGGATTTCTCCCAGTATATATACTGTACAATGTATCTAGAAGGATAGAGAACTATCTACGAAGATAAGTAAGAATATTATCAATCATGTTCGGTGATCGGTGATCACGGTCAGGTGATCGTGTTATGCAATAAAGTTCAACACTCCCCCTCAAGCGCGAATCATCCCTAGAAGAGAAGTTAGATATTTGTGCTTACTTCGGGTGAGTCCTTTGGTGAAAATATCGGCAGCATTTTCGTCCGTGGGAATGTAAGAAACTGAAACCTTGTTAAAGGCAATGTTCTCCCGAATGAAATGGTAACGGATGTCGATGTGCTTGGATCGAGCGTGGTAACCAGAGTTCTGGGCGAATAAGATGGTGCCGTGATTGTCAACATTAATATGAGTGGGAAGGGAAATGTCGAGTCCAAGTTCTGAGAGAATTGTGCGAAGCCAAAGAGCTTCTCTAGTAGCACTGGATAGCGCCATGTACTCGGCTTCCATGCTCGAGAGTGCTACCGTGGGCTGTTTCTTGGAGTTCCAAGTGATAGCTCCCCCTGAATATTTAGAGACATAGCCAGTGATTGAGCGACGGGTGACAGGATCATTGCCCCAATCAGCATCAGAAAATAGTTCAAGTGCCGTGACAGGATCTGAACTATATTCAACACCAATCTCGATTGTGCCGCGAAGATAACGGAATACTCGTTTGACGGCAGTGAGGTGTTCTGGGCCAGGATTCGTGTTGAATTGGCTCAGAGTTTGTACTGCATACGAGATATCGGGGCGAGTAGTGATTGCGGCATAGAGCAGAGAACCGATCATGTTCTGATAAGAACCTTTGATATCGGGGTAAGATTTGTCGTCAGGGAGTTTGGCGAGTTTAACATTGGGGTCAATGGGGGTGCTGACGGGATTACACTTGTCCATTTGATACTTTTCAAGTATCTTCGTGATGTACTGGACTTGTGTGAGGTGGATGGAATTTTCGGAGCGTGTAATTTCCATGCCGAGAAGCTGTCGGATCTCTCCGAGTTTCTTGATGGAAAATTCGGAGTCGAGTTCCAATTCAATTTGTGCCATAAGCATGGGTGAAGAGGTGAGAACTGTCATGTCATCAACATGGACAGCTACTATGGCAATGCTGGATTGCTGGCGTTGAATGTAGACACATTGATCAGAC
Organism: Mycena leptocephala; assembly: GCA_029378395.1. Lineage (NCBI taxonomy): Eukaryota > Fungi > Basidiomycota > Agaricomycetes > Agaricales > Mycenaceae > Mycena > Mycena leptocephala. Next base: position 226,692 of record JARJLF010000223.1, read on the forward strand.
GCAAGTCTGGTGTAGCCGAGTTTGAGAAATGAGGAATTGAGTTGGAGATTCCAAACTCTGCCAGACTGCTTTAGACCATAAAGCGTGCAATGAAGGCGACAGACTCGTGTAGTGCCATCTTCATAGAGCTCAGGTTGCTGCATGTAAATTTCCTCGTCCAATTTACTGTTGAGATATGCTCCAACAACATCAACGACATGGATTTTGAGGTTGTAATGGGCTGCAAGAGCCAGGAGAAGGCGGATAGTCTCAATGCGAACAACGGGTGCAAATGTTTCGTCGAAATCTACACCGGGGATCTGAGAAAATCCCTTTGCGACAAGACGTGCCTTGTAGCGTGAGATATTGCCGTGATCATCACGCTTAATGCGGAAAACCCATTTGGATGTGATGGCGGAACGAGATGCAGGCAATGGTTCAAGTGTGAATGTGCCTAGTGTGTGAAGTTGGGACATTTCCTCATCCATTGCTTTCTGCCAATGTGGCCAATCAGTCCGTGATTTGGCTTCTGCAACGGTAAGAGGGTCATTGGCGAGAGCATCAGAGTTGGCAATCAGCGCAACATTGATGGATGGAGCCGGAGGAAAATCAGATGCGACACGGTGCTTTCAGGCATCAGGTTTCTTTGGTGATCGCGAGTCCGGGTTATTAAGCAGCCTATAATTTGTAGGAACTTTGGCGGTACGAGGGATGACTTCCCGACGGGTAGATGCTGATTGTGATGCTGATGGCTGAACAGGGGTCGAATTTTGCTGTTCAGAAATGGGCTCTGACTGCTCCGGCATTGAAAGCTCGGAATCAGAGTCCTTCTCCCCCTCGAGCTGCAATGGCAAAGGATCAGGGATTTCTGATGATTCAGCAGGTGTGTCGGGTGTAAATGTGATGTTCCGGCTGGTCTGGATTGTGCGCGCATCAGGATTATAATAACGCCAAGCCTGTGATTCATCTGTTAAGCCAGTGAAGATGAATGGATGGGATTTAAGGAAGAGTTTTCCTTGTTTTCCATCTTGTCTCAGAACCCAGCATGGCGTGCCGAATTCTTGGAGCGTGGAAACATCTGGTTTCTTGTTCCAGAATGCTTCATCAGGCGTGATGGGATCAGGGAGTGCGCGAGTCGGGGAACGGTTTTTGAGAAAAGTGGCGTAGGCAACTGCTTCCGGCCAAAGGAAGAGAGGTAAATTATGCTCTGCCAACATGGCACGGGCATGTTCAATGAGTGTGCGATTGAGTCGTTCGGCAACACCATTTTGGGCCGGGGAGTAAGCAGCGGTGAGTTCAAGCCGAATGCCGTGATCTGCGAGGTATTCTTTGACTTTGGCATTGACATATTCTTTGCCGTTGTCACACCGAAAACATTTGATCCGCTTCCCAGTTTGGGTTAGGATATATTCAGTGTACTGCCGAATTTTCTGTTCAACCTCGGACTTCTTTTTCATGAAGTAGACCACACTCCTGCGCTTTGCACCATCCGTAAATGAGATATAGTAGCGTGAACCATCAATGCCGGTTACACGTGAGGGTCCCCAAACATCGGTGTAAGTAATGTCGCCGATGTCTGTGTATTTGGTATCTGATTGTGATGGGAACGGCATGACGTGGGATTTGGCTTTCACACACGTCTCGCACTGTGGAGAAGGAGGACTGGGGTCGCTAATGACCATGCCAGTGACCATGCCCTTGTCCTTGAGCATTTGGACAGACTGGGGGTTCATGTGCCCAAAAATACGATGCCATTTGTCCCAAGAATGACCGTGGGAACTGGATGATGGGAGTGCGATGTCCGGTGAATCAGCGGGTTTACTGGAATGGGAAGTGGAGCGAGTGGAGCTGTGAGTGATTAGAACCTTGTAGAGGTTGCCAGCTTGAGTACCACGCATAATTTCATGTGGGGATGGACCGGGCGAGAACACCTTCATTGTGTCTCCCTTGAATTGAACCGAGAAACCGGCGCTGGTCATGCGACCAATCGATATGAGATTGTATGGGGCATTGGGGACATGTAGTGAATTATTAAGCGAGATGGAGTAGGCTTTGTTGCCAACGTGGGATGCAATCAAAGCAGTTCCAATGCCGAGGCTTGGTGTCTGTCCGAAGTCTGTCACGCTGTGGCCAGGTGTTTCCGTGTAGGTGGAAATAATGATTGGGTCTTTACAATATGACTTGTGGCTGCACTGTCTGCGAGCCAAGTGTTTGGTGGAAGGTCAACAGGCAGACTCGAGCTATTTGCCATAAATGCGAAGTTGGATGCAGATGCAGCATCATGATCTGTTTCTTCGGTGACATGAGCTCGGCCCGAGTGCCATGGATTATTCCGTGATTGACCATTCCGTTCCTTCTGCTCCTTCATGAAAGTCTTTCCGGCTTTCGTATCTCTGCATTCTGCAATGACGTGCCCTTTCCTCCCACATCCGTAACAAGTGACATTGGAATTGTACTTGTTCTGTTTCTGGTGTGCCTTGGCTGCAAGCGCAACTTCATCAGAATTTGGCTTGGCAGTCCGTTGGCGGTCTTGTTCAAGGATGCGAGCAATGAGTGGGGCAGAATCAATGAGGGTAGAAGTGTCAACTCCTTAGATAAAGGAATTCCAAGAATCTGGGAGCGAGGTGAGGAGGGTGATGCAAAATTCGGGCTCGGTAAGTGGTGAATTAAGCGATGCGAGTCGAGTTCGGAGTGATGTGAGGCTACGGATGTGTTCCTCAATATCACCACCTTCTTGGCAGAGAGCCCGCATGAGCTTCCGCCGAAGAAGAACAATAGCGATGGCACCTTTCGGCTGATAGGTTTTGGAAAGTGTGTCCCACGCCTCCTTCGATGTGGCTGAGCTTGTGATGTAGACAAGCGGGCCGTCGGAGACACGGAGACGGATTGCCGATAGGGCCTGCCGATCTTTCTTGTACCATTCAATGACAGCTGGGTCTGTGTCAGGGGAATTGGGCTTCGAAATACGGCCCTTGGGATAATCGTCGAGACCAAGATCAGTGAGGATATCAGTGATCTTTACAGACCAGGTCTGATAGTTCTCCTCGCCGGTAAGATGCTGAATGCGGTAAGCGGACGTGGTGGCGTCGGACATGGGTACAGAATCTGTTTGAGCTGATTAGGCTAATGACATGGTGCGGGCGAATCTGGTTGAGCGGATTAGGCTAGTGATACCCGAGAGTGCTTCTGTATAGAACGCAATGAGATGATTCGAGAGAAGTTCAGTTATGGCCGGGGCCCATAACCTGTTGTGATACAGAAGAATATAAGACAATGTATTTAGTGGGGATTTCTCCCAGTATATATACTGTACAATGTATCTAGAAGGATAGAGAACTATCTACGAAGATAAGTAAGAATATTATCAATCATGTTCGGTGATTGGTGATCACGGTCAGGTGATCGTGTTATGCAATAAAGTTCAACATTCATGAGAGCCAGGATTGAATTCTACGAGGCGACGGCACACCACGCAGTACGTGGATTGAGGTTCAGTGGGTGGCTGGAAGAAAACCAGCGCGTCTACAAGGCGACAGCGCACCAAGCAAATGGCGGTGGGAGTTCCAGAGCGGGTGGAAGACAAGAGAGTCCTACAAGGCGCAAGCGCACCAAGCAGGTACCAAGCAGGTGGTGGACTTGAAAGAACTTGAGGGACGATCACGGGATTTATTGATGCTGCAAAATAATTAATTTTTAAAAAAATGAAATGAATGTGTATATCACCTCGCAGGGAGTCGAACCCTGGTCTTCGGAATAACATTCCCAATTCTGAGGCAATGATCATCCGACGCTCTAACCGCTGAGCTACGAGACCATTGAGGAAATGGATGAGCTTGAAGATGGGAGTTGATTATCTCCGATTATCTCGGATCGATCTATTAATTAGTGTCACATTGTCAAAATTTGAAGTCCATCTCTTTTCTTCTTCTTACCACCACGAACTGCCGGAGCGTATCGCCCCAGCAGTTCTCCCTCACTCTCCTGCCCTGTTGTGGCCTGCCGGGTGCCTGTTGCCCAGTAGGATAGTAGGATACGACTCGAGACGCAGGCTCAGCACCGCCTCTGTCCAGCTGTCCAGCGATAATCGCTGGGCAGATGTATTTGGAATAGATGGGGTGTGGTTGACTTGTGGCAACGACAATGTTCCCTCTGCTTGAAGGTGCTCGAGTGAGAGCGAGTGCTGGGTGTTATCTTGGAGGTGGTGGACTTACGACGGGAGTTGGGGCGCCATCACCCTCACGTGAGGATATTTGTTTGATCCGTCTGGCTTTGTTTAAATTTCGCTGAACATACCTGGTAGCTCTTGTCTTAAGCCACAACAATGGCCAAGAACAACTCAAAATCGGGGAGCTCAAAGAAGTCTCGTTAGTCTTTCCACTTCTCAGCGACTTGATGCTAACTGCCTTCAGAATCAAACAAGGGTGGCGCCAAACCCCCACACGCCTCCCCGAATGAGAACCGGGCTCCGTTGCCATTCTGAATTGCATTGAACGGTAAGCTCGACTGGTTTTCATCGAAACGCGTCCCAATGCCAAATGATGACCTCCAAGCCACCACCAATGGCGCAGCCCCCAAGAAAAACACAACTGGTAAGTGACGATCTACCTAAGAACGCGTCTTGTTGATGACTGCTATCAGCCACAGGTGCAAAACGGAAAGAGCGCGAATATGACAACAACAACAACAACAACGGTAACGACAATAACGATAATGACAACGTGTCTCCGCATCCCAAAGCAAAGAAGGCTCGGAGGCCAGAATGTGGTTAGTGGAACTACTTTCTAACGCGCCTCTACTCAATGTATTATAGACCCCAAAAACAGCAAGTCGCAACAGCTCATTTTATTACTACTAATGTCCAATAGTTCTCTCCCCATCGTCTAAACGCCAGAAGAAGTCGACAATCACTCGATACGAGCAGGAAAGCGAGTCAATTCGTATAAATCCCAAGCCCCCGGCGCTCATTCCCGAGGAGGAACCTCAAAATGAGTTGGCCCCCATGCCTGCGAAGAAGACCGCCCAGAAGAAGACTGTCCAGCCTCGCCCAGAGCGTCAAGACTCTCCTCTTCGTCAACTCGCCGCGCTGCCCTGAAAGACTCCTGCCCAGCCTCGTCCAGAGCGTCAAGACTCTCCTCTTCGTCAACTCGCCGCGCTGCCCCGAAAAACTCCTGTCCAGCGCCACCAAGAACTTCAAGAGCCTCCTCTTCGTCAAGTCGCCGCACTGCCCCGAAAAACTCCTGTCCAGCACCACCAAGAACTTCAAGAGCCTCTACGAGGCCAGCGCGTGTATCGGTCGAAGGCAGCAACAGCCCGCGACCTTCAAGTATGTTTACAAACTAATAAATTACTCAGTCTACATTGAATTATATATAGAGCAACGTTCCAATGCCCGGACACGATGATTCAGAGGTATGTTGCGAGTTCTATATATATTGAATCCTTCTAAAGTTTGACCACTATTAGCAGGAAAATGAGAGCCCAAGTCGGGGGGCCACTCATCCGCGGCAGGACACTGACGTAGGTTATCATACCCTCTTCTGGATCTCCACTCATCTTTTTATTTATTTCTTTTAGAACGAAGGGGGCAGGACTCCGACGGATGATCACGTCCGTTGGGGTCCCAACACCAGTGGTGGCAGTGGTGGCAACGTCTATCGTAAGTCTTGTGCCAGTGGCATCACACATGTTCATGTATTGCAGAGTCCGGGAAACTCGCCTTCTCAGCGGATGCCCATCGGGCCAGTCAAGGCTTCGGCAGTGAGACACAAGTATGTGATTATATATTTCTCGCTGGATGTCGATTCACCATTCTTTTCCAGACAAAAACGGCAAAAGCTGCCAGAAGTAAGCCTGTCTGCCACTGACATTACCCCTGCTCACGCATTCCAGGTTCGAACACCGTTACCCCGACGGATGACCTCGTCTGTCGGGGCAGCAATGACATTGAAGACTCGGAATCAATGATTATTGACTACGATGACCAATCCATGAATCTTGACCACGTCGGTGCTGGTGACTTCTACGATGCCGGATACAATAGTGGTGACCTCCACGGCGGCTTCGACAGCGGGGAGAATTCGGATCGCATGGATTCAGATTTCGATCCCGCAGAGCAAGAGCCTGTCAACGGCGGTGGTTCAGAGAACGAGCGCAATGATGATGTCGATGAGGGGACATATTCCGATGACATGGACCAAGTCACCGGTGAGTGCACGCATGGCGCAATGTACGTATGTCTAAATACCCGTAGCAGGTACGCAAAGTAAGGACCGCCGCCGTGGCAAAGCCCTCGAAGAGGCGGATAGTGCTGGAGAAGGTATAGTTATTACAGGCCTGGGTATCAAGAGCTAATAAATGCGCAGTAGACGACGCGCAAGAGGACCAAGATGGGGACCCTGGCAAGTCCTTTTCCATGCCATCTTCTGTCTTACTCATGTGTGCGCAGTTCGCGACTGCCGTGGCAATAGGAAAGGTCCGTTTTTTAATCGTATATCAGACCCTTCCTGATCCAGGCGTAGGTGTTTCTGTACTTGGCGCCCACCATAATAAGAACCGTCCGAACAAGGCGCCCAACCCCATGGCGCTCGAACGCTGCCGCAACCGGCAACAACAGAGTCGGCACGAGGAAGACGGGCAGAATCAGCGTGAGGGAGATGTCTACAGCAACGGCAACGACCGCAACGGTAACGATAACAGCAACGGTAATGATGGTAATGATGAGGACGAGCAGCAGAAGGTGCGCAAGCCCCGCACTGCTCGGGCTGAGCCCCTCCCCACCCAAGTAGGGTTCTTTCCCCCCAACTGGCACCTCGTATTTGTGGAAGCCAAACTGCTCATCCATCTCCATCTCCTCACGGAGCAATTTTTGCCCTCGCGTGAGGAACTCAAACCTGAGCTGGTCCAGATATTCGGCCACGCTATGCACAAGGTAGACAAATCCTTGGCAGAGCAAAGCCCACCGACCTTCCTCGAGCCGGGTGGGTTCTTTTAATTCTTGTGGATGAAGAATTGGCTGATTCAAACGTTCAGAGTACTATAAAAACCACTATGAGGCAATGATCCAGCTAGTCAGTCATACCTTCTTGTCGCTTGCACGCTTACAAACATATCCAGCTTTGGGAGGAGGTGGCCCACTATCGCGGTGCCTCAAAGACTTTGACCAGATCAGCCGTTGACCTATACTCACTTGAGCCAAACCTGGATGAGTTCGCAAACCAAGGATTAGGACAAGCTGAATACCAACAAGCGGTTGCTACCAAGATCGCCGACTTAATGGACGGAGCCGCATTCCTGACGGACGGCAAAGACGATGAAGTATGGTTTTGCATTATTATTGTTCGGTCGCTTACACCTCCTCAGGGCCGCACGAATAATTTTATGCATAAAGCCATAGGGATCGCCATCGAGAACCTCCTCTTCAACTCTCCGAACTCCCGCAAACGCTGTGTCAGTATGCTTTTCACCGATAAATTCAAGCCGTACGGGAAGCACTTGGTCTCAGTGGCCTGTACCATAGTAAGCTGCAGTGGAAGATTTCACCTTGACACTGATTACACCTACGCCTTAGCTAAAAAATGTTTTTGATGAAAAGGAGAAGGGGTTGGGCTACCACGCCGAAGTCAAACTCACGTGTGACCAATACAGAGAGTTCTATGACGGCTGCCTCGAGGGCATTGACAATGTCTTCGCCGACGAGCATCACCGCCCTAAAACGACGGGACGGTGGCGTGCGTGGCACACTGCAGCGTACGCTGTGCACCAGCCACGGAAGAAGGTTTCGAAGAAAGTTCTGAATGTGGTGCTCGACTAATTGAGGGACGGACATATACCACACACTGCTGCGATGTAATTTGTATATTTTATTATATTTCTTGGTCTCCATACGTTCTGTGTGATGATCTCCGTGTGATTTTATGCAATATATAAGGTTTATTTCATAATTAACTGAACGTTACATCCTACAGCACACTATGTACGGCCGCTCTGTAGCACTACAGAGAGGGCCCCCGTGCACTACATAGCACTACAGAGAGGACCCCTCGCACTACAGAGTACTCCATGACCCCGGACCCGCACTACAGACACTACAGCCACTACAGGCACTACACGGTTCTATGTAGTATTCTGGAGTGGGATCAGGGTTTGCTGATGTGGTTGGTATTAGTACGTCGCGAGATCAGCTAGTGGTTGGTAAGTGAAAAGCTAAAGAGGCGACGAATTCACCAACATGGGAAAGACAAATCGGAGAGGTGAAAATTGGGCGACATGGAAGTAGAAGACAAGAGGATACGAAATTTGCCGTGTGGCTGACGGAGATTCAATTCAATTTCGACAAACAAAGAACAAACAAATATTTCCGACTCGCCCGAAACGAAAGGCAGTGCAAGCGTTATTCTCTCTGCGCATTACTGCAGAGTTTTTAAGATGTTGTTCACTCTAGAATATCTAGAAAACACTCAGAGCCAAGAAGCGAAAACGCGTCGGAGTCGGCACGTGAGAATGACGTCACGCATCGCGGCATCGAGGCCAGCAACCAGTCAATTTTTTTTTCGTATATGTATTTTCACTGTATGCGGAATTTTTCAGCGGCGTAATACGTGCATCGCGCTCAGAATTCTGGAAAGACGGTACATGCATATACTCCGTCACGCCTGCTTTGTATCCCATCTGAATTGGCGGCTAAATAGCAAAGGTCCACCCACGCGCTTCAAGTCTCATTTTTTTAGAGTTAAATGGATTGTTCCAACGCATGTCTCTTGGTGCTCAGGATAGGAGTCGACGTGTTTCAGATGAGTGTGAACGACTTTTCAACTACGACTGAATCCGTAGTTAGATATTTAACCAGTGATTCCAATGATACTTTGACCCGCAGGCGTGAAGTCTGTCCTTGTCGTAAGTGCCACGCAAAGGACAACCTTAAGGACTCAAGGTACAGGATACCTCAGATAATTCCAACCCCGTCACATTATTGTAACGACAGATAATTTATACTAATCACTGTGAGAACAGGGAACTAAAATTTAAGAGAATTAAACGCCACCCACCGCGAATTTAATGAATATGGGTTAAATGCAGTGTCAAAGCCGTCAACGCAGATATCCTGCGCTGAATCTGTGGGCGTATGTGGCCAGAACCACCCACGCCTTCATCTAGTTCCCTTCTTAGTTTCTTCAATCCATCCACCAACGCCCCGCTGCTCGACTGCATAGGGAACAGTCGATTCCTGGCGTTCAAATCGCGGCCAGGTACAACCGCCATATGCAGCTGGATGCGCCCACCGCCTCGGAATGCACGCGCCACTCGTCCTGCCACTTGTCATCCAGCATACTCGTCCGTACGAGGCGGAAGACGGCGGCGCCTTCGTGTAGTCGAAAATGAGACAGGGAATCTCGTCCGGGTATTCGTCCATAAACTCCAACTCCCATTCGAGGTATTTTTCCTGCTCCTCCTTGTACTCAAAGTCGACAAGGGCACGCAGAAATGATCGGTCCCTTGTGCTCAAAGGCTCTTGCTCATCTGAAATTATTGACTATGAGGTGGAACACGGCAAAGCAAATACTCAGGCTTACTCTGGTTCAGCGCCACTATGCGAGAACAGGCTTCGCGATGGCCATCTTTCCAGTCGAAAATCTGACAGTGCGCGGAACAATAGGACTGTTGTTTACACGATGAGCAGCACATGAGGTCTCGTTTCGAAGTATATTGCCACACTACCGAAGTTATCAGTATCGAACTGGCGAAGGGGAAATTTAACGTACCTGCAAACTACCACACGCTTTGAGGGATACCCAGTTTTCCGACTCGTAGTAGCATGTCATGATGCTTATCCGCCTCTGCGCTGTATCCCAGAATTCGGCCCATGTGTTGAACACGTAGGACTGCGTGAAGGCCTGTACAGTCTGGAGGTCTTTGACCTCGTGCAACGCTGGTTTGATGCAGGACAGGACTGAGTAGTAGACGGTGAATAGCTCGAACCACCCAATAATAGTTCGAAGACAGTCGTCTGTGAAACAATTAAAGTCGCTTTGTGTATTACTATTGCTGGCAGATGCAATAATGGCACGAAAGATCCCCGCTCGAACGGCCTCCCTCAGAGGGCGGCACACATGGGGATTTATTAGTTTCGCGTTCAAGTAGACCCAAACGTGGTTGAGCAGATTGTCGGCCACCCTATCATCGGCAAGGAGCATATCGTCACCTGGGGGATTATTTCGCCCGTGAGAGATTACTTCAGCAACACGTACGAACGTCGTAATGATGCCACAGGCGAGTAAGGCGTCCTGGAATAATGTATTATCTTCGTTATCGACCACGATCTTGATAGCCCCGCAGAGAAAAAAGAGGGAAAGGACTGGATGCGGCCGAGACACATAGCGATTGAGGTGCGTCACGGCGAGCGATGCCAGATCACAGGGACTGCCCCCGGCGCCTTCCACAAAATCCTCCAGATTTCTTCGCCCATCTGGGCCTCGAGAGTGGTTCGTGAGAAATGTGGACACTTCCCGGAGGGAATCATACGGTGTTCCCTCCTCCGTCTCCAGGTTGAACAGTTTCCAAGCACGGGCGACTATAACGCGCAAAAGAGGCATCTGGTTTAGTTCCTTGGCGATCTCTTTATCCTCTTTTAGCTTCCCGATGATCATCATAGTGGCGACATAGAGAAAACGCTCTGGGTACTGCGAGCCCGACATGGCTGGTATGCACGCCCAATAGCGGTGGAGGAACTGGATCCATTCGCGAGCACGATTCCATACGAGTAAATTAGCATCCGGTGGCAAATATTTGAGGATGGCAAGATAATTTAACGACTGGATGGCGTTTGAGGCTGCAAGGCCTATGGAATTTTCCAGGTCGGGGTTGGTTGCCTTGCTATCGACCTGGTCCGCGCTTGGAATTAAACGGGGATTGAGATTGGCGTAAAATGCCGGGAGAAATAGAGGTGTTTGAGAATCAGGGCCTGTTTTCACCAGGTTCACCAAACGTCCAAGCTCTGGCGCTGAGCCAGCCGCAGCAGCTCTTGCCACGGGCTAATAGATGGTGCGGGTGAATGAGAATTGATGAATGCAAAAGAAGACAACTCACTCTGAGGCGCAGTGGGAGCTGGGAAACTGCATGCTCGAGCTGTAACGTTTGCGGTAGCATGGAGGAAGGAGACTCAGGGAAGCCGCAAATCTTTTTCTTGACGTAGGACAGCGTGAGAAAGTGATTGGCTCGGTCGGTGATCATGTCAACAGCCTTCCTTCTTGCTTCCTTTTTTCTCTCGCCTTCACCCTCCGTCAGCCCTACCTACTGGTGTGGCCATGCCAGGCAACCCAAGCATCCAGCTACCTGATTTTCTCGGTCTCAGTCGGACCTTGAATCTGCGCACCAACCGACACTGCCACGCAGTTACTACCGCTTCGCAGAACTGGTTTATGACGCAGCAAACCATCTTGAACGACGATGAAAAGGCTGCACTTCCATCCATGAAGATTAGTCTGTGGGCTTCTGTGTGTTTCCCGACGTGTGATCTGCCCCAGCTACGTGTGGCCACGGACTTCCTATCGACACTGGTTGTTTGCACCCGTCGGTTGGCGCAGGCTCGAAGCCTGCGCGAATGTGGATGGACAGATGAGAATTCTCCGGGTATTAGTAATTTTTCATGCTTGTCTGGAAATGTCTTATTCCGAGGGTGCGTTTGTCATTACCTCGATAATGTTATTAACTCAATTGACTCACCACCGCTTGTACAGACTTGCGGAGAAGATAGCATCTGCTATGCCTTCGGAATCATCACGCGAGAGATTTGATGCGTCTGCTGAAGTATTTCGTGCCTCCCAAATGCGACTTCTTTCCCATCGGCAAAGCAATACCCTTCCGAGCCTCGAGATTTACCTCGAGCTCCGACGAAATCTTAGCGGCATTGCAATGGTGTTCGACCTCATAGAAATGGCAGAAAGCTTGCAAATTGCCGCAGATGACCAGAGATGGGATACTTTGAAACGTTCCGCTGCGGACATTATTGCTATTTCTATGGTATGGATTTCACTCCTCAACGCAGCATGTTTTGAGCACGCAGCACACCAGGATGTCTTTGCGTACAACAATGACCAGTTCATCGACAACCAGTTCAACATCGTCTCGATTATTCAAGCCGATAAAGGTGTCGTACTCCAAGGCGCTATCAACTACGCCTTCACCCTCATCGAGCAGTCGTTCCGAAATTTCCTCGCCGCGGAATCGGCCCTCTCGCTGCAACAGCCCACTTCGCCTTCGACCTGGACATGGAATCCACTGAGCCGAAAACAGCCCTCCTCGGCGGCGCCGGAGCACGTACCATTGACTTTGGATTCGAAGTTGTACCTGCAGGGGCTGAAGGACTGCATCGTCGGCAGCCTGAATTGGAGCTACGAGACGGAACTGTATTTTGGGTCGAAGGGGAATGAAGTGAGGCAATTTGGCTGGGTATTCTTGAAGGTCAGAGACGGCGTCTAGGAGCAGGAGTGAGGGCTGGGTTCACGTACAGCGTGAGGTACTATTAGGCCAGCACGTATGTACCGAGATTTCTTTCATAATTCTCCGTTGCATTCTCTGAAAAGTGTTTCTTGATCACCGGCTTCAGACAAATTCAGAGCATCGGTGAAATTACCTAGTATGCGGTGGAGGAATAAATCAAGAGCCCAAAAGGGTTTCTCTATCTCTACCTCAGCAGTTTGGAGTGCTGAAAGTCTCGCAAGTTGGAGGGACTGGAAGCAGTGATGGGTGTCGATTTGCCTCTCCGCCGAAGCGAACCATGTACATGGACGCGGAAGGTTCAAGCGTCCCCTCCATCGAGTCTTTGGTGTGCGAGGATCGGGTATGAAATGGACGCCTCCCTAAGTTACGCGCTCTTTGGCTCTGAATATTCACACTGGTCTAAATGAGAGGTGCGCGATTACACTGGCACAGTGGACCGACATCATGATCTCACAGCACCAACCAGTTCGCTCGATAGCTCAACGGCGGGGAAAGTCATGAGCGATACACTGCCGAGTGCGCTCTTATTCAGTAACCAATGGAGTCTGGAGCTCAGAGGGCATTCGGATCGGGCCGCTCGTCCGTCGCCTGTGTATGGATCCAATCTGAATATGAGGTCAGCTGTGAGGATAGGATCTCGTAGCACACGCCAGCCAGAAATTCTAAGGAATCTAATACCGATCTAGTGAGGTTAAACTCTGGTCAACTTCGTTGTGAAATTCTTACAGTTCACTGGAAACATTCCACTAGAGCCAGTTTCAGGCCAAGTCAAAGCTGGCGAAGAAACATCTATCAATCAGTTTTCTTTTGCTTCTTCCCATCGAGTCGTTTTCGTGCGAAAAACATTCACACCTACACCATGTTCCAACCCTTTCGGAACACTTAAGGGCCACAAGCTATGCTCTCAACTCGAAAGGCAGCCGACCATGATGTTCCTCGAGTGAACCCACAACGGGAAAGCAGTTACAAAACCAAGAATCTGCGAGCCTGTTAACTGATTATAAAGAAGAACCGAATGAACCCGTACAGAAAGTACTTCAAGGGCACGGTTGCAAAAGTCGCGTCTTTAGAGCACCAAGCACGTGACGTCACAACATCATCCATTGTCCTTATCCTTGGACTGTCATGTAAGTGACTTCCTCATGCGTTGCCATCGCTGATTGATTTTCAGGTTCTTCGTACTCACCGAATCGACTCCGACACAGTGACGCGTGGATGCGCCGTCGGCGGAGAGGTTGCTAATTTATTATCAGCTACTTAAGACTATGTGTTGCACAATTACTTGATGCGACAAGTTCATCTGAAGTTCATGTCTGACTTCTCCTCAGACCATTATTTGAGGTTCAAATGATTCCATAGATATCGCCATTCTCCTGGGTCTCCAACCGCGGGACCACAAAATAAATAGATACATGGTAAACTACACATTCTGTATTTGGAATGACTACATGTCCTCCCCCGAGTGCTTGACGAGACTTGAATCTACGGCGCGTCATCTTGCAGGAGATAGAGCTAGTATCCTAGTGATGCAATCCAGGTAGTCGAATTTTCCACAGAAAAAAACGGGTCGGTGTTAGGGTCGCTCAGAGCTGCCGGAAATGCCTTGAGTGGAATAATTATTGGATCAGTACTCAAGCTCTCACGAAATTTCTGTATGCTTCAATCTCTCTTGTCTTTTGGAGATGCGTCTTAAACATCGAGGATGCGGGCTGCATCTTTGCCAGTTAATTTTATTTACAGCCGATGTCAGTACCGAAGGCGCGAATCAGAAAATTACCGTTTTGGGAATTTTCTGATGTTCGAGACCGATTTACCTATATCTCGGTGGGTTCTGCACGTATTGCCTTGGAAATTAGCTAGATAATTCGGGCTAATTCAGCCGCTATTAGTGATAGAGAGAAAGTTGCAAAAATATCCTATACTCAGTGAAATGGGTCTTGGGGTCATTTTGGGAGTCAATTCGGTCTACCGGCATCTAGGCATGTTGAAATGACCTAGATTTTTGGGAGGGAGGATTTCTATGCATTATAAAGGGAGTGATAGATTCAGAATCTTCAAGATATTAGTTTATTGTGCTTGTAATGACATCCAATACCCTGAAATCAGAAAATATAGTAGTATTTGAATCTATCCCCAAGCTCTCGGCAAATGTGACTCTATCACAACATTTATAACACATAGAAATCCTCCCTCCCAAAAATCTAGGTCATTTCAACATGCCTAGATGACGGTAGACCGAATTGACTCCCAAAATGACCCCAAGACCCATTTCACTGAGTATAGGATATTTTTGCAACTTTCTCTCTATCACTAATAGCGGCTGAATTAGCCCGAATTATCTAGCTAATTTCCAAGGCAATACGTGCACAACCCACCGAGATATAGGCAAATCAGTCGCGAACATCAGAAAATTCCCAAAACGGTAATTTTCTGATTCGCGCCTTCGGTACTGACATCGGCTGTAAGGTTGAACTACTTCAATTTATATACATTGTGCACAGACGAAATGTGAAGCAAAAAAAAAGAAATATTGCGGCACAGGCCACTACCTGTGCTGCGAAACCGGTGCCAGGGTGGTTGGCAAGTACATAGTCTGGAGTTCCGAGCCATTTCAAAAAAGTTTTGTTTCGAAGCGCACATCGAAGTTGATGTCAGTTCGTTCTGCGGCGAATTTGCGCAGTCCGTGCCAAGCCAAGGTGTCGCACACCAGAAGAGGGAAAGACAGAAAAAGCTGCGCAAGACAGCATCACACGACGGCGTGCACGGATCACCGATTTCAAGCGGCGGATCACACATTTGATGGATGTTTGATTGCTGGTATGTTGAGAGAGTTGAGTCCTATTCTTGATGGGCCGAGTCCTATCGTTTGATGGGACTGAGTAGGACTCGGGCACGGATGATAGGACTGGGCGAGTCCCAGTCCTATTCCTCTCGTATATACTCTCCTACTCAAGGAACGCCTCCTATCAATTGCAATTGCAACGGTTCCCGTAAAATACATCTACAGTAGAATATTGACCTGGTTTCAGTGTCCTGTTCACTGGCCAGCGTTGAATGTGCGTATAGATCATTTCAGATTTCGAATGGAACACTCAACGTGGTAGCAATATGCCGGCATCTGATGTCGGCTAGTGCCGACAGGCCAGACACCCGGCTAGTGCCAAAAGGCCAGACCGGCTGCAGCGCCGCGTCATGTTCGCATCAATGGCAGCCCCGTGGCACTGCTGGGTTTAAATTTTAGCTCATTCCACTTGACTTTTTCGCCCTGTTTGAGATTAGTTTCGGATCACCGTATATACGGGTTGGACACCGGTACTAACGAAAAGCGAAAATGAAAATCGGCTCAGCTGGGCCGCATCAACCGGCAAATCGGCAATTCCGCGGAGGTGCAGTGTTCCGCCATTCCCGGCACTTCCCTCCTGCACTATCATACTTACCCACACACCCGATATCCGATGGGCCCATTAAAATTCAGTATCTCAGCTACTTCCTCTTGGCGTGTTTATCCCCATTTTTTTTTGATGCAGCGAAGGTTCAGCACCTGAACTACAAGCCACAAGCTCCAACTTTTTTTCGCCGGTATAGGTCAGAGACGCTCAGACATTCTGGAGCCTGTTGGTTCCGTGTAGTATATTCTGGCAAGTGATTTAAAGTTTTGAACCGTGTAAACCATGTACAAACCGTTTGCAAAAACGTTTGAACCCTGAGGTAAACTTGATGGAAATAAAAACGGTTTAAACCCTGTATAAACGTTTACACCCGGGAATGATTGGAGCCTTATTCCTGGCTCAGGCCGTAATATACTCAGGTGCCGAATTGCAAGGGAGCCCAGGGAAATTGACGTGTCTTCAAGATTCTATGCCCAGAAAAAACACTATGAGTACTGCACTCTCATTGATCACCACTGCAACCCATGCTATCACCCCGCAAGTCGCCATTCAGTGAAAGGTGAATATGTGGCTGATAACGCACGGGGTCCCGGGAGTACAAAAACAACGGAGCGCTCCAACTGAATGAAAAGAAAATGCAAATACCCAGGTTTAAAACTAACCAGAGTGCCCCACTTTCCGGTGCGGGTTGCGCCTCCGGGTGCCTCCTATGCACGGAATACATTTAAATGGTAGAGAAGAGTATTCAGTGCGCACCTCAAAAATTGAACCACGTCTCGTGCATATCGGGCAGCGCTTGGCATATAGGCCAACCGACAAAGCGGAATCGCAGAGTCAAATTAGCTTTCTAGCATATTTTTCAGTCCTGACTGGGCGGGAATTCGCACCCGTGGTCAACGCACATGGATGTGTGGGTGTATTTTGACCTCGCACAGGAATAAGAGTGATCCCGCTCCTCACCTTAATCAATATCCACATGGGGCGGTGCAGACATGCATCTAATTGAAATCGTCCTATTATCGGTGGCACAATGTGGTTGACTTTTAGTTGCGCGGGACCAGGCTTGCTTAACCCGCAAACCCAGATCTGAGTGTCAGTCCCGCGCCATACCGGCTGCCTCAGTGGGGCGATGGTCGTAGCAACAAACCCTTGTGCTCTCGCAGATAGTGAAGTAAATCAAATTTTGTTCCTTGTTTGGCTTGTCCCAGAATTTTGCGAGCCATGGCACACCGTCAGCCCGCAGTGTGATTATTAGGATCTTTTCTTCTCTCAATCTCAGCGTTAAAAGTCTTACAATGTTGGATAGATTTCTTCATGAACAATCCAGAGTGCGGCAGTTCCGGCAACATCTACTGAGCCCGTGAATACACCAATTGTTTTGGTCCACGGATCTCAAAGATGCATGGGTCGGCTACTCATCGTACAGGGCCCGTAGAACCGGCGTGATGACAACGGCGTGCAGCCCAGCGACTTAAACATAGGCAGCGATGTCCCGAATGCCGGCAAGAAGGTAAACCGCGGTCTTAACTGGCAGTGAAACAATTCTCCCTTGTTATGCGCCCTCTCCTTTAGGAGAGTGCATCAGCAAATCCTGATTGAACTACAGAGTGCTATATAGTACTACATAGCACATATAGTGTCTATAGTGCCTGTAGCATCTGTAGTGAAGGGTATTTACTCTATAGTACTCCATAGTGCTGCGGGGCCACTATGTAGTACTATAGAGTGCTCTGTAGTAGGGCCTTCCCAGCTTACAAAAATTCATTTCGTGCTCCATTCAACTTTATAATACTCTTTGTTCTGATTCTTAGCACATTCAGTAAGGACACTTTAGTTTATATTGTTTTTTTGTGACTATTACATTAGACTAATTAAATTATAATTAAATGCATTACCAGCCGACAGAAAAACTCAGGATTTGCTGATGTTTTTGCTTTGACTTAATGTCAAGATAGGTGCGTGTAGACCGAATCGTCGTAGGCGAGCATAATCAAGCTGTAAATCAGACCAGTTCTCCATGTTTGCGACGCATGAACAAATTTCATCCATGTAATCGGTTTTGTTAAATCACAGTAGTTGGGTACAATAATAGCAGGTGAAATTCCATAGAAAGAATGTAGTACGTTCGTATGTAGCCTCAGGAAAAGACAGACACTCAAATACTAGTAAAGTTTGTTCAATACTCCTCTGGGCAATGTAACCACTCGTCCAGCAATCCACAGCAGTCCGACAGCCGAGATGAGAGGAGATACTTCAGAATAGGAATGAGATTGGCAAGACATGATCTAGAATATATAATTGCGGGTATATGTAACGTGCACGCAGTGCTAAAGTAGATACAGCCATAAGAGGCGCAGATATGGAACATACATATACACGAAGAAGGGAAGGGGGACGACACGAGGAAGACGTAGTGGCGATCGAATGAAGTAACGAGGAGGGGAAGATATAAGGACGAAGCACGGAGGAAGAAATTGAATAACAGAAAAGAAAAGAAAAAGCCAAGGCCTGGAAGCCGTGTCCACCCACCATTGTGCACCTGCGCCGTGTACATCCGCTGCCCACCTACACCCGCGTCACCCGCTCGTACCCCTTCAGCGCCTTCCTTTCTATGCGCTGCTCCAGCTTATCGCGCACCTCCACGGCGGGGATGTTCCAGACCTGGAGCAGCTCCTTCACCGTGAGGACGTTCCCCCTCGGAGCATGGTGAGGGGGAGAGCACTCGTGCCGAGGCTCCCTGTCCTACCCTCGCACTAGCGATCTGTTGAATAGGATTTGGATATGCAGCATGCGAGGACCCGTCAAGAACAACCAGGCCGAGGGGTGGTGCGCGGGTAAATTCTACGCATACAATGTGTGGCGGCGAGGGATCTATCCGGAGCTCATCCGGATCGGCATGAAATGAAGTAGGCCACCGA
This sequence comes from Mycena leptocephala, assembly GCA_029378395.1. NCBI lineage: Eukaryota > Fungi > Basidiomycota > Agaricomycetes > Agaricales > Mycenaceae > Mycena > Mycena leptocephala. Next base: position 245,473 of record JARJLF010000223.1, read on the forward strand.
TGGGTACACACAGCAGTGGATCAATGTCCACGGGGGAATGTAGAGGTACCAGGGAAGGCACGGGTTGCAGGGGTGGTATCTTTAGGACGTCCGGATAGTGGTGCGTGGGTCTAGCGCGCAGAATGAGCATTGCCGATCCATGTCGGCGCTGGGAGGATGTGGGTGCATACTCCCGTGGAGGGGAGGAGATGAGGTCGGGGATTGGCGTCGATGCGGACGAGGACACGAGTGGGGTATCGACAAGGAGCACGTGGAGCGCGGGGCCATGAAGGTTGCAGTGCTCTCGTCTCGTCTTCATCCTCTCTTCGCGTGCAGCAATGGTTAGGTGAGGTGGGGATCGGCGTCGCACGGGGGAAGACGTGGTTAGGAGCTTTAGGAGCAAAAGCATACGAGTCGCGCAGTGAAGGCGATGATCTCGCGCTAGCCATCCCGCAATCGAAGTGCATCCGTATCCATGATGACTCGAAGGCGAGCCCTCCTCACCGCCGGCGTCATATACACAGAATAGGACCAGCGACTGCGCGCACGAGGCGGCCATATGTGTCTTGCAGCCGCGCCAGATGGCCAGCGTGGTAACGAGTCGGGGATCTGACTTCTCCAGACAACGCAGTGGACGATGGGAGCGCTCTCGTCTTCATTGTCGTCCTCTCGGCTCGATGGCAGCTGAGTGGTGTTGCGCCTTCGCACGGGGGAAAATGTTCGTTGGAGGACATGGGCTTGGCATGTGTGAGGCAAAGAGGACGAGTGCTGGCTGTCCCCATGGATCGATGTGCATCCCGGGTCGGCGTGAGACAAGAGTCTGATACATGCACAAACGACGCGTACGCAAGGGTCGAGGTCCTCGCACTACCCCTTCGAGCTCGACGTCGAAGTCTGCTGTACATCTCGTTCCCGCCCTGAGATATGCGAAGGTGTTACCGTACGCCTCGAGCGCAAGCATGCGCCAGGCACGCTGCACACGCTGGAACGACATCCGCGTGTGGTGGAATGTAACGGATGGTGGTCGATGTCTGTACTGAAGATCAGCGACGAAGTCAATGAAGTGCAGCGGTCCGTGTACATCTAGATAGTCTGCGTACAGCTGAAGCGCCCTGCGCTTCCCCTAAGTGCGCTACTCCGGCCCCGCGGTTGGGGAACACGTACTCCCCCACCCCGTTTCTGCGCGCCTCTGGTTGCTCCGACTCTCTGAACCTCCTCATACCGCTGGAGCTTCGGATGACGGTGGTGTCTGGGGAGCTCCCGACGTCTGTGGTGAAGATCAGCGGGATACAATGAGGGCGCAGTCCACGTATGCGTACATCTGGTCCGGATGATTTCAGTTTTGGGGCCGCTGAGGTCGAGATCGAGCTCCGCGGTTGTCGTTCTCAAAGGCATGCTTCCCTTCCCCGTTGTCGTTCCTGTACAGGTACGCTCCCTTGTGCTCCGTGCACTGAATCATGGATGCCAATGACGCTGATGCCTGAAACATACGCTCCAGGCTTCTGTAGTCAGGATCAGAAAATAATCCTGTAGCGAGATCGGAAAGTAGCCTATGGATAGTGAGGCACGGCTTACACTGTACAGTCGATGTCGATCTTGCGGCTCGGGAAAACTGGCGATGTCGGATGGGGAAGGGTGGATTTCCGAGCGAAGGCTAACCATCGTGGTACGTCGTTTCGTGCTTTGTGCGCAAGACGAGGAGGAAGAACGCTGCACGACTTCTGGATGGGAACGTAGGGCTCGGGATGCCACGTTCTTTCCCTCGATATCGGAGTATCCCGGACGCGCGACATCAATCTCTTTCTGCGATGGCGCGGAGGGCACGATCACCATCCGTCTCCCTCAGGTGTCTCGAACCCGACCCTAGCGGCTGATTTGGGAAGTGAGGCAGCAGTGGCTGGCTGACAGGGAGTGCATCCAAGCGTCGTTGAGGAGTGCTGGCCATGAGCAGGGGTCACCGGGGGTAGGACAATTTGCGTTCTGTTGGAGGCCAGGGCCGAGTACGAGGCGCACGTGGGTCTGGATCCTGATTCATGAACTGCATTCGAGCATTGGTACAAGGCTACTTCGTGTAGAGGGGCAAGAGTACCCAGATAGACCTATCGAATTGAATCAGAATCCTATAGGGCTGCATGGCTGACATTTGGAGAATGTACATACGTGAAGCCGCATCGAGGGCGGGGTTCGTGCCAAATGAATCACGATGAGCACGAGGATAGCGAGTGCTGGGGCAGCAGGATGAAACACGCAGCAGGTCGCATTCACAGCGTAGGCTTTGGATTACCCCGCCATTTAGACTGCGAGTCGCGCGACACTACTTTGTGGGCCGCATGTTTTGGTGCGGTACGAGGTTGGTGGTGGGAGCGAACGCGCGGATGCGGCGTGTGGCACAGGGCAGTATGGGCGCGGTGTTTCCTCACAGGGCACGCTAGTGGATGAGTTTAGCATGGATGCGCACAGTTGCATCGTAAAAACACACACCTTGTGCACTTCGAGGCATCTGCGCGCGGGACAGGATAGGTTGTGCGGGCATGGACGCGACTTGCGATTGTGCACATCGAGCCGAGCGAGCTGGATCAGCAGTGATAAATTCAAGCTGCTGTCTTGCTGTCTTGCACAAAATACAAGCCCTCCCCTTCACGAATCATCGCGACCGGTTGCTGGGAGACTGAGATAAGTTGTTGTTTGCGGGAGGGAGGCGGATCCTGGGAGGCCCAGAAGACGGATTTAGGCGTTGTTGACGCAGCTGAGCTGGGAGTCGAATCGAGTTTGGTGATCGAAGACAAGATCATAATGATGGCGCGGTCCGCCCCGATCAACCCGCACGCACGGACCATTCAATTTGAGTTGCTCTTTTTAATTTCAAACCTCTTGATCTTTGCCGCTCTGGTTAACGAAACCGTTATCCATAAGCCTCTGTGAACCAGTATAAAGTCGTTGTACGTGAGAAAATTCATGAATGAAATGAGGGGATGGGGTTCGAATCCCCACAGAGACTTTAAGCGGTGGAATACTCAAGCCTTTTTATTTTCAGGAAAAGAAACAATAAATTACGGGGAAGTTACCTTCGCCACATAACTCTTTAAATTAAAAGAAACAGGTTGTGTTCACCCCAAGTTGGTACTGTAATTTCCCTCCAGAAAATCATTCAGTGCGCACCGCGACTCTTTGACTTCCATCTAATTCATTTCAAACAACACTGGGATCCTACTAAGCAAGATAAAGCCTCTGTGAACTACCGCTAGTCACATATTTATTGCGTGGTCCAAAACAAGGGCAATGAGGAAATGTGGGTGCTTTTCTTTTCGGTATTTTTGTTTGCAATAAAATGTGCTACCAAGATCCAGGAGCCTGTGGAACGAAACAAAACCAGGTGAGAATCCCTCCATCCGCATTTCTCGGAATTTTCTTGTACCGTACAGATGTGTTTGCGCCAAAATCACAGTACTCATAAAGGCCGAAATCACATAAGAAGCCTCTGTGGATCACGGTGATCGCCTTGTTGCACGCTATGCGCTAAATCTCTTGTAGCAAGGAGGAAGGGGTTCGATTTTCCTCAGCAACAATAATTCATGGGATTGAGAATTTTTCTTTGCGTGGAGAAAATCTCCGACAGGTTCAACCTACAGTAATATTGAATTCCATCACTACTCTTTATCTTAGGCTTACGGTTTGCCGGAAGGACTTGGATGGATTTAAAATCCATTGTCCGCACGCATGCCACCGGCCCGTGATCTGATGGCATCTCCGCCATTGTTTGTTGTCCCGCCCATTGTTCCTATTGTTCTGCCCGCTGCCTTCGTGGGCATCTGTGCATTGCTGGCGCTGATGTCCGCCGTTGTCCACCATCCCACACGTTGTCCCCGCTGCCCTGCGGGATGTTTGGCCCACCATTGCCATTGATCCTGTCAACGCTCTTAATTTGTCCGTTGTCCCACCAGGTCCCCGCCACCGTCACGCCCGCTGCTCTGCCCGCCACCTACGCCAGTGGGTAGTGCAGTACTGCCTCCAATAAATCAGAGTTGTTATCTTTCTCTCGTAGCTTACTTGTGGGTACATCAGCCTAAAAACAACTAATACAGTTTGCGGCATTCTCTAACGATTGAGCGCCGTATGTGGACAAAAATCCCCTCTTTTTGACAATGAATTGTGTTTCTGCCATGGTACATTTATTTGCCTTGGCGCCTGGTTAAGTGGCAGTGCAAGGAGAGATCAATTCTAAATTGATCGCACAAATGTGCCGTGGTTCAACGGACATAGCGGCCAACCGAATGTGCCGGCTGCAGCCCCGAATGTGCCGTCCGTGAGGTGAATGTGCCGGGGTCCGAATGTATGTAGGTGGCTGGCTTGGTCTATCCCGCCTTTTACCGTGGTCGGAGCTACAGGAATTTCCGTTTGTCTTTGAGATTACCTCTGTCTAGCTGATGTCGAGTTCCACCAACAATGGTGCGATCTTCCGGAAAGACAAATATTGGCGAGTCTCGCAGCATACATAAGATTTTTTCTGATTATATACAGAGTTAACGCATAAGTGAGGCCATTTCCGTAAAAAGATCCCAAGCAGTCTCCGCCGAAGTTGTAGGCAATCCTAGCAACTCATACACCTGCCAAGCAATAGTATCAAACTCCTCCGGAACCCACTGCAAGGCCGCCTTGCGTGTAAGTTTGATCGATGAGCGTAATGCATCGACAGCATCCTTGGGAACAGGGATAGCAAAGCAGCGTCCACCAAAGTATTCCGGGTGTTCGTAAAGTTCGTTTGGGGACACACCAGATGGCATGACCTTGTTGCGCTGCCGGCGAATAACATGGGAGTTCCATCGCTCTGTGAAATGATCCAGCTCGCCCTGGACGATGGGCGGCCAGATCCAATTAAACAAAAGGCTGGATTCAATGGTCAACATTCAAACGAACGCTTATACTTCAAAGCAACACGTACACATGAATTGAATTGTTGGGATTGAAAATGCCCTCGTCTCGTCCCTTGGTAATTTGAAGATAAAGATTCTTCCCGCACTGGTCCTGAAACCAGCGCCAGAGACCTTCGATCGGCGTGTTGTTGGTGCTCTTCACAGCGACAAAAGCTGGGTAGCGTCCTAAGTCAATATCAGGAGCATACGCAGTTCTGGATGTGTTGATTAGCAAGACCACGCACAAAAAAAGGAATGGGTTACTTCAGGCCGGTCATGATGGCGTAAATGAGACCCGTCTCGGAGCCTTTGTCGGTTGTGGTTTGTTGTGGAATTGCTGAGACGCCAGTGAATCAAGAGAATGATGGTTGAGATTGTTACGCACCTCCGTACATCTCAATGAAATCAAGAAAGACGTGTCCAATGACGTCTCCGTGTCTGTCGTCAGGTATGACTTTAGAATATAGAATTTCGGCCCCCCATTTATCCTTCATGGCATAGATGGGCAGTCCGACACCGCCCATTTGAAGCGCCAGAGCTCCAAGCTTCTCATGGCCATCACAGTGAAGTTCCTGCCATGTCCCATGCGCCTTCAGTTGAGCGCGTTTGATCTTTTTCTTTCCAGGATATCGCTCATCGACGCCATCGGGATCGTTGAGGTGCATTGTCTCGCGAATGATTCGTCTAAACCCCCGGGTTAATCAAGTTCACATACATATATAATATAAGGAGGCCTTACCGAGGTATGTTGTGACCTGCCATGGCGAGATTAAGTTGGACGGTGTTGGGTCCACGATATTTGTTCGCGTCATCAGCCATCTCATTGAGAATCAGTTGGTCTGCTACTTCACGCGGGATCGGCTTTCGTGAGGAGGCAACTTTGAAATGTGTATTGAGCCTTTTTAGCAGTGTTGCTCTGATAGTTTCGTCAGATCGAAGAAAGAACATGAAGGTATGAAATTGAATTGAGCGCACCCGATCGTCAGCCCATGGTCTTCGAACAATTTTCGTCTTCTAGCATCCAGAGACAGACCGGAGCGGGCATAACTATGGAGTGACCTCTCTAGATCATCTTCCTCCGGCCCTGCAAAAATATGACTTTAGCGGGTGGCACTGAAGACTTGAACGACTGAACATGATTCGTACATGTTCCATTATCTGCGCCATTATTGCCCTCCGAGTTGTTGGCACGATTTTCCCCTTTGCTATTCAGCAGAGGATTTCCTGGCATTGAGTTGTGAGAGTGGATAGAGGAAGAGGGAGGCGCACTCGACAAATGATTGCTACATCACATGACCGCAGTTGATCTCCTCCAATCCACGTTTCGGGTTCACCTCAAATTCACTCATACAATCCATACCCAATCCAGTTTCGCAATAACACCTGCCTAAAACAGTACTAATATACGGCAACTTATGAAAAGACTTGCCGCATTCAAGCTTGAATGAAGCGACACCTTTGAAATACGCTTTGGATCTATTTCCATATTTGTCCTTCAATGGCTCGGCAATATTAACGCAAATCCCTGGTGGCTTTAAGGTCTCGATATATAAACCACCAATCTTTTGCCGAAGTTCTCTCCTCTCTCCTCGCATTGCAATGTCCTCAACTCCTCTTCTGGCTGCCGATAATCCACACTCCCAGTGCTGCAACGAGAATACTGGCGAGGGTTGTGGTCTTGACTTCTCAGGGAAGACAGCTCCTGGCCTGTGTCAGAAATGTACTCTTCTCAATTCCTTGGACCCGGTCTCTCCCAAGTACCAACTGGCTGTCGTACGTCTATTATTCGTATCAATTTTGAGGTGTGCGTGATTCTTCAACTTTCTCAGAACTACCCTCAGTGCTCAACATGCGGAGTGGCATGGCAGCGCTTGCCCTATACTGATCAATGCGGCCCCTGCAACAAGAAATGTGCGCTGTCTCCCTCTCAGTCTTTGCAGAAATACTAATTCCACTTCGTCTCATAGCGATGGTTGCTGCAGGCATCATCAACCACAGCGTGGAGACGGCACTCCAAGCCCGTAGCAACGCATTCAACATTCGCACAAACCGCCCACCCAGGCAGAATGCTCTTGCCGCGACTCCTGCCATACCAACTATTGAGCTCAATACAGCTGCACTTGACCAGTTTCGCAACGTGGCATACAACGACGCAGATTGTGTAAAGGTTTATGCCGAGCCACGACTTGTTAACAAGATTGACGCCTCGTTGGGTACAACCTCGAGATCGTACCCACCCACAACATTGATGCAAGGTATGTGACTTGACTGACTTTACTCGTCGTTCCTTTTGTATGTCTGACCGCTTCACCCAGAGATAAAAAGCGATCTGCTCAAGGGCTGGAACATTGCCTGGCTCAAGAAGCACGTCTTTCCCTTGCTCTTGTACGTCTCTTGATTATTTTGCCGCTTAATATTGCCTCAACATATTGCAGGGAGAATTCGGAGCTTCGCTTTCACGGGAATCAGAACATTCTGGAGAACACGGAATACTTGGCAGTGCTCGACTTCTATCAAGTGCATAAGACGGCTGGTAATCATGAGGCATACTTCACCAAGCTGCCAAGACACGCAGCCGCCATGAAGGGTAGAGTTCTGGCTCTTGAACTTTGGGTGGAGAGTGTCGATCCCGATGTGCGTAACAGATCCTTCATATTTATTCATCTCTTACACTACCTTCAGGACCCTACCCCATCATCGAAATCGTCCAAAGCTTCTGCTGCGAAGGGCTCTGCCTCCAAGAAGCGCAAGAGTGCAGCAACCGCTGCGAAAGAAAATGAGGAAGTTGGCTCCAAACGCGCCAAAGGTACGTCATGCTATTGTTCTTTTAAATGGCTCTGACATGGTTCCAGTTTCGACCATTGAGAGCAGCTTTGAACGTCTGCTTCCCGGTCCCAACCCCGAGAAATCAACGGTGATCCAGGTGAAAATCGCATCCATTTCCGTCGACGCCGAGACTTGCACCGTTCGAATCTCTTGGCCCACCGATTCAGAAACCGCTGCCACCAACCCACTGAAGGCCCTCATTGCGGACGAAATTTTCAAGAGTGGAAAGATGAAGCATTGTTATAAGGTACGCCTCCATGTTTAGTGTTCTTGATTTTTTTTTCCTGATTAAAAACATGTAGCTTTCCATTGGCGAGGACCAATATGTTGCCAAACACTTTTTCGAAATTGGCCGCGGTCAAGACGAGGTTACTTTGGATGAGAACAAGACCAATCTCGCCGCTGATGCTACTCGATGCGAGATGGCGCGCTGGTTCCTGAAGAGGTTTCGTGACCACGCCAGCACAATGAACGTCCCGATTGCAGAGAGTGAGTTTCTTCATCTGTCTATCCCTCCTTATTCCTGACAAAGTTTCAGACTTCGAAATCACACAGGTACTCCTTGTTGAGGAGGTAGTTACGCCTGGGAACTATCCATCTCCTGCCTCGGGTGTCACTCCGGAGGTATTAGAGTCCTCACAGGATGGGAGGATTATCTGGTTGCTTGAGCCACTCCGCAACGCCGCTGTAACTCGTTATACGGGCACAATGGAGCACCCAGCTGGGACAGGACAACTCGCGCACACTCTCTCTGCTTTCGTTCACTATGCATTCCAACACAGTGGTGGTCAACTTATCTTTGCCGATATCCAAGGTATTTCCTCTCTCCGCTGCTCTCGTTTCCATCTCAAAATCTTTTACAGGTTCTTGCGGTAGGCTCAGTACCAAGATGATGGGAATTCTTATCTTCGACATCATGTCCCACACGCCAGAAGAGTTCGTTCTGTTCTTCATTTAATTCCTTTTTACGCGTCCTTACTTGATTACAGGGATTCCGGAGTTGGTGACCATGGCACGAAAGGTATCGAGAGATGGCGGGACCAACACGATTGCAATGCCTTCTGCAAACGTCTTGAGCTCGAAGTTGGGGATTCTGGTGATGAGGGCGACGACGAGTAGATAGTAAAAGCTTGAATGTAGATTTTCTCAGTGTTAAATTTCCACCCTGTATTTGTTTCTGAATGAATTTCTTGTGTTCTATCTCGTCGTCGAGCTCCTGTGTTGACAAGTGAAAGATCCGTGCTATTATCATATTTACATTTGACATGCATACCCTCTCGTGTAGATGTGAGGAGCGAAAGGACGTGCACACATACCGCTGTCATGCAAGTGTAATGCAGAGCAAGACCTGGGCGAAATAAAGCGGTTAGCGCTTCACTCTGTGCGATGTCCTGTACTTAGCGCTCGTCGATCGTGCACCTACCAAGGTCGCATTGGTCATGAGCTGGCGGGGCCTCGGCGTGAAACTACTGCGTTAGGCTTGAAAGAAGGGCAATGAGTGATCGAAGCGAAATAGATGTGGTGAGCACTTGGGCGACTCGGGCGCATCTTTGCCCATAGTACTGTCGTCTCATCGCAGCTCCAGCATCTTTTTCATGCGGATCTGCCGTAGCCGCACATGTAGCACGCAGCGCGGAGTCGCGCGCGCGGGAGATATGCGGCTTCGGGCGCGAGACAAGCAGTACATCGGGGTCCATGGGAGGAACTGCGATGGCAAGGGCACGCACCCGCTCACCGCCTCTAAGCTCCATATCACCAGCACCCGCGCCAGGATCAGGTACCAATTGAGCACGGTCATTCGTGCCTGGTAAAGTGTTGTCGGATGAATCTTGAAAATTAACGACAGCGGCGACATTGGTCAACTGCAGGGGTGATAGAGCGCAAGCGGCACGTTAGCTTAGGTGTGTACATGCATCCCAGAATAATCGACTCAACTTTCGCGATAGTCTTCAGTATTTGCTACGAGCAATTCACGGCCCCTGTCTCTTGACCGTGCGGTTAGTATTCAATTACCTGCGGGAAATCTGGGACTAAAAAATAGCGACCAGGTCACATCTTCTGCCATGAGTGCGTACGGCGCGGCATGGACGCGATCCAGATGTACATCATGGAGCATTTCTGTTCGAAATGCCGGGCAGGGTATAATATTGGTAAGAAGGTTCCCCTTTGCACCGCTTTCCTACCGACGTTGTGTCAGTGACCATCGACACCGCGCTTGTGCCCCCGTATCTGCGCTGTCACATCGCGAACTCGCTTGCGAAGCCGAGCGAGGTCAGCGTTGAAACACGATTTTTTGTGCCAACTGTGCGATGTGGCGTCGGCACATAGAGATGCTTTCCGTTGCCAATGCGGGCCTCCTCAATTTGCGTGCGCAGCCAAGGGGTAATATACTAGGGATCCGCTGAGGCGCGGGGTGCTCGCGAAGAAGACAGAGTACATATATGCATTTTTTAATTTTTGCTCAAATTACAAATAAATTAGATGTAGCGTCGTGCAAAATCGTCAAGACGAAGCTGGTAGTTGGAGCCCGTCAAACGCTGAACACGGGAGAAATCAAACTGGCCAACTATCATCAGCGAGTCGATTGTTTTGACGCGGGAGAGGCCAACGAAGGTGAGCCCACTAGCAAACTCTTTTTTCCCCAGTCCAAGCTTCACCTTCAACAATGTGAGCCCTTGCGACTTGTGTACCGTCACGGCCCAAGCAAGGCGGAGCGGAATTTGCGTGCGTGAAATGTTCTTGCCGCCGAATTCGAACGTGCTCTTGACAGCGGGGATGGGGACGATGGGGATGCCCTGGGGAAAGTCGGGTCGCGGTTCCGTCCTCCATAAGGTCGGGCCGGTGTACGTCGGGCATGATACGAGGACGGCCAGAGGAAGATCCGATCTTGAAGCGCCTGGAGTCCACACAACATCCTCAACAGTGCCGACGGTTGCATTGACGAGGCCTTCAAAAGGCGGTGTCAGTCATTTCGGAATCCAAACAAAGAAAGGAATACATACCTTTGTCAGACCACAGATTGCGGGTTACCATCACGCGCGCGCCTTTGGAAAGAAATACATGATTTTCCAGCCCTCCCGCCTCGTCTGCACTAGCCTTATGCCCGCCTTGACCTCCTTCGTGCCGGGCTTGGATCCGCGCGCACGGTCTGTTGAGAGCTGCCAGTTCCGCCAAGTTGATGGCTTCAACATCATCCCTCGTGGTGTATAGACAGATAGCATCATGGAAGGAGGCCTTTTCAGCTGGGGTGAGATTGGCTTCCGCGCGCTTGTTGAGAAACTCCCAGTCTTCGAAAGACAAGCCGCCATGGGAGGCATGCTTCAACAGAGACTTGAAAGCTAACTGGTCTGGACTATCTCCTTCCTGCCGGTGGAGGACTTTGAGACAGTAACTCTTCTTGAAGAGTTTATAGAGGATATTTCCGTCCGAGCTGAGGGGAGAGCCAGGCGAAGGAGATCCGTATAGCGGCCGATCACCGACAGGAGGAAGTTGAGCGAAGTCGCCACAGAGTACAACATGTAAACCACCAAAAGGGAGATGTCCACCATGAGGGATTAATTGACGTAGACGAGAGTCGATCATTGCCAAAGTTTTGAGGCCGAGCATAGATTTCTCGTCTATGATCAAAATTTTGATCCCTTTCCACTGAGTCTGCAGGCGAGCCAGACGGGCACCAGTTAGGGGGACAAAATCAGTGTTGACAGGCAGACCAAGAGCAGAGTGGATTGTTTGTCCACGGACATTGAGTGCGGCGGCCCCAGAAGGCGCTAGTACACGGACGGGGTTGGGTTCATCTTCGTCTTTGGCCAAGTCCCGAAGCTCCTGGCATATCGCATCAATTAAATAAGTCTTACCGCATCCGGCAGAACCATCGACTTGAATCAGAGTTTGCTCAGGCTCCAAGCCACAAAGAATATCCGAGTAGGTCATGCAAAGACGATGCCAAATTGTATGCTGCTCCGCTTCCAGCGTTGACAGGTCTAGCCTTTTTGGATTTTGATCCGTAATCGAGTCGTTTGCTTCCTTCTTTGCGTCGTCGATGTATGTTTGCATGAGCTCTATGTTCGCCCAACGACCATCATGCGCCGCTTCGAGGTCCCACCCGTCGTCAATGGGTCGGGTGCCAATGTCTCGGGCCTCAAATCGCGGAACAGCTGCATTCGGAAAAGCCTGCGCAAAGATCTGCCAATCATCTGCATTTGGTGGCGCGTTTGGGTTGAGGACCTCTTCGTCCTCGTCCTCGTCCTCGTCTTCGATATCCCTGTTTTCCCTCTCCCAGCATCGGAGTGTGTCTTGTGGATGGTTGTGGTTAGCAGCACGACACTCTGCCCAGAGCTGTGCCCAGGTCTTTTGCTCCCCATCGACCTCTTGCACTGTGGCCAAAATGCGGAATGGGTGGTGCAATAGAACCTTCGTCCGACAATATCCCTCATATTGGTCACCATCCGGATCTGGCGAAATGCGAGGGAATGTGCGCAGAATGACGTCTGTGGTGGCGCGACGCTTCCGCCATCGGTCCTTCACCCAAGTGTATCCCTCGAATACCTGCTGCATCGAGAGTTCTTCGAGCTCCGGTGCGCGGCTCATGTATCTGGAGCAAAACAATTCAATATTAAATGATTCACAATGATTCCGTGGGCCGTGAGATGAAGACTAACCGTTGCATCCACGAATGGCCTGTGACATGGCGCTCGTTTGGGTCATCTTCCCCATCGTCCTCATTCGTCTCAAGCTCTCGCATGCCGCCTTCTGCCGCCAGAGTCAGAGTTTGGAACGACGCAGACGCGCGAACGAGTGGAATGCCCAGCAAAAGATGTGCTGTTTCCTGTGCCGAGTACGTGCGTTCGCCCAGCATTTTGTTTAAAAGCTTTTGACACGCTGATTTCGCAGTTGCACCTTCGTCCATTTGACCCACAATGCTCGACAAGAGCTGAGGAAATGCAGGCGCCTGCTGTTCGGCTTTGCTGGCGTATTTCGCAACATAGCTTCATTGAGGTAAGCATACATTAAGCAGAAGTATATGGGACTAACTTTACAGCAGCATCGGTGCTCATGACCGGCTTGATATCAATGTTCGCCCGCCACGCCAGAATCATTGCAGAGTTATACGTGTTGAGCAGCGGGTCGTTCCGTGCAGGCTCGAATCGAACTCGTTTCTTGCTGTCGTGGCCTACGCCGGCCCCCGCACGGCACGCCATTGGATAGTCAAAGCGGCAGAGAAGTTGCGGCTCCTGCTGTCCGGCGACCTTGCGTTTGACTTGGCAGTAACCAGGTGAGCATTTAGTATGCCGCTCCACCCAGTTCAAGAGGTCCGCCAACTCCTCCCTGGTGTTTCTCATTGTCGCGCGGTCCTTATTACATGGATGTGGGCCCAGCAGCGGTGCGTTCTCATCTTCTCTCGGAAACGGATTCAGAGCGCTGATGCGCTCCTTCCAGTAGTTGCAGAAGGCATCCATCCGTTGCTGCTGCTCCTCCGAGATTGGGCCGTCGCCCTTGAGGACGTTCCAGTCGATGTCGTCTACGTTCGGCGCACCGTCTACCCACAGGAATCCGTGTACGTGCCCGCTACCGCGTTCCTGCCACTCGTAACGATACCAAAAGTCCTTTACTTTGAATAGCGGGCCGATAACATGCTTCATGAGGGCTTGTACACGAATGTCGAGGTAAGATGCCGCAAGATGAGGATTGCGTTCGAGCGCTAACCGTCTCTGCCGTCGTGCAGCAGCATCGTCACCTGGTGGATCCGGGAGTTCTTGGGGCATGTGCCGGTGAAGATCCAGCCACTGGAGATCGGCCGCGCTCAGCGTAAAGAACACATGGGGTGCACCCTTGATCCGAATCATATCAAGAAGCTCATTTCTACGGGCGTGCCAATAGGCGCGTGTACCTCGCAGCTTTGCGCCAAAACGAATCATGTTGGTAGCAACATGATGGTCCCCCTGCTCGAGTAGCGCCTTCAGCTCCCCGGCGGTCAGTCGTCCAGCATCGTGGTGCTGCCTGACAAATATTTTGGCCTGGCTGTGTGTGCGTTGGCGCTGTAGGGTATTAAAGGCAAACCAGGGGAACCGGCGATGGCGTGCAAATCGACCACCCTCGAAATGCATCAGATGGTCGAGGTATGCACCAAATAGCACCTTGTGGGGGCGATTTTGGTGAAAGTCGCCCTTTCCATCGGGAAAAAGCGTCGGAAACGCCATCGTCATATAGCCTGGGGTGGTCTCATTGACGGGGTTCGCATCTAGAGGTGGGGCTTGGATCTGATTGTAAAAGTAAGTCTCCCGGTCTGTCAATAAAATCACGTAGCTTACTATGGTATGCTCGTAGACTGGGCCTTGAACAACAGCATTCGCGCCTTGCCGTACCTCCACAATTTCCTCCCGCATCCCGCCTCCAACGTCGAGAACTCCACCAACAACCGTTGCAGCATCTTCTTCGTCTTCTGCAGCTGGAGGTGCAGCTGCTTCGACTGGACCAGCGGGCATAGCAGCTGCATCGACGCCTCCACCGTTCTGCGATCCCTCTCGACATGTCGGGATTCGATGCGCTACGGATCCATTTTCTGGTAGCTGAGCAAGCATGGCCGGGTCAGGAGCGTTGAGATCCCCGTATGCTGGATCATGCTGGATCTTGTATAGAAGCGCGAGTCGCACCTTCTCCCGGCGGACGATGAAATCAACATGGCCTTCCATGTTCACCCCGTCCCTCCGGATGACGACCATGTCGATATCTTCGGGTAGCCGCGGCAGCTTTTCAGCGACGTTGGCGATGTCTTGTCTGAAATTAATAACATGGTCCTTGTACGCCAGCTGGCGGCCGCGTGTCCATCTTACTTGCATCACAGGCTTGATGCGCGCGATGAGCATCTCCTCCATCTCCGTGAGGTTCTTCAGACAGTCTGGGCGTATGTTCTCCGGCACTACGGGAAATGGTGAGTGCGCAATCTTATAATGTTTCGCCCAACGTACTCGGGTTCACATGGTTCTCGTCAGACCACATCTTGATGTCGCGGTGGTCATTATTGCACCTCGCGCACTCGCCGGAGGCCTTGAGCTTGATATTGAAACCGTCCTCTCGACAACAGCCGCAAGCGGAAATCTTCACTGCGTCAAGTGCAGCATCAAAATTCTTCAGACACTGCGCCTCATCGGGAGAAATGGCGGAGTCATCTGGGAGATCTATCCCAGCCAGATCAGAGCCGTCGCCGAAGATCGCGTCGTAGTCGACAGGACCAGCCTGCACGCCTTCATCCTCCTCATCGGGAATCGACCCATCACCCTGGCTTTCCTGGTCGCGTTCCGCTGCTGGTTGGCCTGTAGGAGCTGCCCGAGCAGCGGAAATTTCCTCGCACCTCCGGCCCAGGCAGTCCATACAGTTTAGCCGCACGGTTCCGTCAGGTGCGACACAGTCATCAGGCTGCACGTCGTGGTTACCTAGACTGCAATACCGAAGACCTACATTCAAGTGAGCATTCAATAGCCTCTCATTAGCGTATACTGGACGTACCTCTAGCTTCCGCCTCCACTCGTAGTCGTTCAGCACGAGTTGTCGCGGCTCCACGACACGGGTTACACGTCTTGTAGAGCTGGTCCGCGGCGCGCGAGTTGCCCGCCGTGTCAGAGGGTTTGCGGAAATCATTCCTTTTCTTGATCTTGCCACAGCGGCTGCATTTCTCGCGCTTCCTGCAGGACCTACAACGGGTATGCCCCTCACGGTCCTGGTAGAACCGTTCCTCGCACAGCGTACATTTCTGCCTTCTTGGAATGACAATCCGTGGCACCTCCTGTGCAACCGCAAAGGCGCGTCGATGACCTTGCTGTTCAGCGTAGTCGTGTGCACAAACAGTACATCGGTCCGTGTTTGCATCCCATTCGCGCATGTTGTTATTAACCTGCCGCTGACAGCCGGTACAGTATCTAGTGAGCCGGGCAGTGTGGTTTGGGTGGGAGCCAGGAGGTGGTGGGACGATGGGGTTGTCTAGGTGGTTAAAGTTAAACGCGCAAACACGACACAGATTTAGCTGAATATCCCAGAAGTGCGCTGTGCCAGGATACTGGAACGCGCATTCTCGGCATCGCCTAAGAGGGCTATCGCGGTGTGGGAGGGTATATGCGAGGTCGGGATTCGCCATCTGAGCTGGCGGGACGTCGAGAGTAACTCGCAGGCGCGAACGCGACTCGATTTGCGATGTGTCATAGCCGTGACATCATGTCGATCACTACCCTTTTTGGGTCCTTTTCGAAAACGATTGATTTCCCACATCTTGCCAAGTGTGTGGTATGGTTCGAATCGTGGAATAAAGCGCAACAAAATGGAACTCTCCATGCTCTGAAAGGTGCAAAACTGAATGAGTTTGAGACCCTTCTTTCCCCCAAGGACCCGTCAGCCTCTGCAAATACACGGCGCTGCATATCCTAGCCCTCCCCCCTCATCACGTGCACTTAGAGTAGAATTGCTCGCTTCGCTCGCAAACATGAGCAGTAAAACTTCACCTAATGGATTCTACCTATGTAGTGTGATCTGGATGGAGCCAGACTTCGTTACTGCAAATTAAGGAAGAAGCAGAAAGGTCCAAAAAGAACAATAGGAACTTCAGGGACAGCGGGCGGGGTGGTGGACACCAGCGGACAAAACGTGCTTGCAGGCGCGATCTGGTGGGCGGCGTAGTGCAAGCGAAATTTATTTTTCCGGAATTTGTTGGGATTGGGCGCCGACGGACGGCGATGACGGCGGGCGGGGATGACGGGGACGATAAGCGGGACAACAGACAATGGTGGTGACTGTCAGATGGGTGGCAGTGCCATCAGATCGTTGGCCGAAAGTGGCAAGCAAGGACAATGGATTTAAAATCCATCCGAGTCCTTCCGGCAAACCGTATAGGCTGCACCTTGAACAAGACTGGGCTCAAGTTCATGGTGAATATCTAATTTCAACCATACTGTAAATACAACCCCCAAGCCTCTGTGGACTAATGGCCAGTCACCTCATACATGTAGCCAGTCTGCAAAGTCTAATGAGGTTTGATTCCCACCAACAGTGTGCACATTAAATGAGATATAATTTTTTTTCCAATCCTGGTATTTTGTGTCATTCCTCTGATACACACCACTGAGAAGCATGAAGCCCATGGACCAGTCACTCATCTTGTATGCAGTGTGGAGATCATCTAAAATGAATGGCAAAATAGGCGGGATTCAAGGTATTTGTTGACAGTGGTCCACAAAACAATGTGGCAGGCCTGCTGGTCTCTGTTTCTGAGTTTGAGCCCCGGGCTGTCTTTCAAGGTTGTACAAGCTCGAGTTTCGGTCTGACCATCTGAAACTCATATCTGAAAATCCACAGAACAGGTTCATTGGATTCAATGCTGAATCTATATTGACATGCACTTCTGAATGGATGAAATCTAATAAGTAGGAATGAAGCCCCTGTTGATTGTGGGGTACTTTGTGGGTTTTACTGTATAATCTGTGTTCATTTATTTATTCCATCCTCAATCTCATGATGTATTGGTGCGAGTACTTATAAAACAATAATCAGCAGATGAGTTCCCAGTGACAACAGGAGTGAGGGAGACAGACAATCTCCAACAAAAATTCAACCTAAATTTCATCTTAACTATTTGGCTTGCTTTTTTGTTCTCTAGGCAGCCGGAAGTCCCCTCAGCCTCCTAGGGGAACAGTGCTGTTTTATTTCCATTTATTTTCTGTTCCATCTCGTTCCAGTGAGAGTGAATAGCCAGAGGATCAAATCCCCAACAAAAATCGAACCCGAATTCCATATTTCTCACAATTACACTTTTCTTGTATCTGCAACTGAGCGGGAAAAATGATATCAAAAAATCCCTATGATTGTGGTTATCACATTTCAATTACGAGGTCTTTTCAAGTCTGCAAGAAGAAGTAGAACCAGGATTTGAACCTCACGAACACACAATGGATCTTCTGCTTCTTTTCTTTTGTTATTTTGTGGGAAAATACTTCGATCTAGCTTGAGTTTACCATATGTTTTTTTTGCCTGACAATATGAAACCTTATCCTCTCAAGCTGAAATTACACCCAAGCCTGTTATTAAATAAATATGCTCATTCATTTCAAACCAAACCACACGGACACATGTATCAAAACGGTAAAAATAAATAACAACACAGAAAATCACCAACAAAAACATACAATTCCTGGAGGCCTCAGACCACAATCAAATCAAGCTCTTTCCCATCACCAATGTCCACCTTATCCAGATCTTCAATGTCAGACAGATCATCCTCAAGTTCCTCAATAGTCCCAACTGGTGCATTGAGCTCTGCCAGGTGAGCCAAGTTGTTTCTGTGTTGCTCCAACACATCTTCGCTGATACCAGCAAGTCTCTCATTGATACCCCGAACTTGTTTGGCCTGCGAGGAACGTTGAAACAAGGGTCTTGCTCTCTCCCAAAACTCCACTGCTTTGAGTGGCTCACTATGCCCCATAGAAATGTCTCCAAATCGGAGCATGCATTCAGCTCTGCTGCGATGGACATCCATCTCAGTGAATCCTTCTAGAGCAACTGTGAACAAACTGATGGCTGTATACTCATTGCTCTGGGAGAGGAAGATATCTCCAAGGAATTGAAGTGCCTTGTAGATTCCGATCTTCTCTTTTCTTTTGAGAGAATTCACAAGATAAACAGCTGTCCAGCTGGACACCACATTCAAATCACCCCAGTAATTGGTATTGCCAAGTCGTTCCAGACAATAAGTTGTGATTTGGGAATCCAGAGTCACTTTGATGCACCTTTCAAGGATTGTCTTTGCTGCCAATGGATTTCCCTCCATCAGGTGGAGATCTGCAAGGATAACATCACACAATATCACTCCCCAAAGTGTCTAATATTTTTCTGGCTCTGTCACAATTCCTCTGCACATCATTGTTTGGAGCACCAATCAACACATCTATTTCAGCAACATTAAGTAAAGCAGAACCATAGTTGTGGGGATCCTATATAGAGGCTGCTTCAAGAGTGCTAATATGAATACTGCGAGCCTCAATATATTCTGATTTGAGTTTGTGGATTTCTGCCTGAATGCTCATGATGTTATGGTCCAAAGTTCCATGGGACATGCCACGAAGACCTAAAAGGTCTCTTGCCCTAATGCAGAGAGACATGGCTTTTATGTAGTTTCCCAATGCATAGCAGCACATAGCCTCAATATTGAGTGCCTGTGCTTCTGTGTATAAATCTGCAGAAATCAGAGCCAGTCTCTGGGCCTCAATTGCATGCACTTGAGCTGCAGAGTAATCACCGAGGTACCATTGAACCCATGCAAGGTTGTACAATCCTTGGGAATGCCGTTTGGTGTTACCAGTTGAAAGTGCTAAAGATATAGCAGCTGCACAAAATTTTGTGGCAGAGGACATATCACCCTTTTTTTTTTTTTTTTTTTTTTTTTTTGGTGGTACGTTGGCCAGTAGCAACTAACAATTGGTTAGCCCATCTGGTTGGTAAAAGTTGGAACATTATTTCCGAGGGAGTGGTTTCCACCACCCAGAGAGATGCTTTACGCACACCCTAGGGCAGTGTGGGACTAACGCGCTACCCGATGCCATGACTGTTGCGTCGTGGGGTCGGGGTTTGGGGGAAAGCACGGCTACCCACTAAAACTCTGGGCTCCCGTAACCAATCGGCCGGTAGGCTTTGTTCGTTGTCCAGGGTGTCGGACCAGGTTGCGATGACTAGCTGGGGCGCCAATGCAGGGCGCTTCCCCTTAACGGGTCTACTAGCCAATGTTTTGTCCACCTGTAGTCTCTGGTTAATCGCAAATTTCCATTTATTCACGATTTCGTCTTCTGTTGCCGGTACTCCGTCCCGGGAGATAACCCGATCGTTTCGTAATCTCCAGATTAGATACGCGGACTCGGACATCAAGATCCGGTATAGGCGCTGCGTGCCGCGTCTAGGCTTTCCCTTATCATCGCGGGACATATCACCCTTCATCTGATAATAGTATGCCAAAGAGTTATAGAATCTGCCTGTGTGAATTCATATGAGTGCCAACAACCAGTATTAATCAGGGAGCATACATTTAAGATCTGGGTCATCAAACTCCTTGAAGTGTTCCAAAGCCTCAGACACCAAAGTATCTACATTTAAAATTTGATACAAACCCCATGAATCAAGGTGTTCAGTAATAAAGTATGCTTCAAGACGATGGTCACATGGGTGTGGAAGGATGTTCTGAATCTGTTGAAGGAGAGAAGTAGGTCCTTGCCCAATGTGTTGGCTAAATCTATTCAGATAGCATGTGCAGTAAATGCTGTCCACTAGGTCTGGATGCCCCTGTTGCAATCCATTCTGAAGGACATTCTGTATGTTTGAGTAGTTTGATGATACTTGGGCAACAGTGGTAGAACTCAAATGATTTCCTCGGTGTTCCATGTAAAACTCGAGGAGATCCTGGAAATGTTTGAGAAGAGGTTGAATGAGATGATCACCAGGTGGCTGAATTTTCTGCATATACTCTCTGATGGGTACCAATGCTTTTAGCCGCTTGTGTTCATCACTGTAGGCTAAGGTGGTACCAATCAATGCTGCTTTGCAACTCAGGATATTATCAATTGGGAGCTTGCTCTGGACCAGCTCAACATCTGAAAGACCATCAGGGAGCATTGACAGGAGACTCAAGAGATCCTTTGAATGGGGATTGAGTCTAGGACTTGACAAGGACAGTGAAATTGAGAAGTCCAAGTTGGATGTTCTGTTGTTATATCCATTTGAGATCAAGGATGTTTTCTCCTCCTCCCAGTGGGACAAAACATGGGAGCAGCCCTCAGAGTCAACCAAATGAGCTATGAGACTGATTGCAAGAGGCATATTGTCTGTCAGAGAGAGGACCTTGTCAACCTGTTCTGGATCATGTGTGTTGTCTGCAATATCTATGAATGTTTGTCGTGCTGCAGCTTGTTCCAAGGGCTTCAGAGTTGGCAGAAATGGATGAGTCCATGCCACTTTAGCAGGTCTTTCTGCTCCTCGCATTGTGATCTGAGCATCATAAGTTCAAAGCACAGGTGAAAAATGCTTGAGACCTACCACCAATGCAAGATGATCCACACCTGCGAGCAGTGACAGAAATTCCTCTATCTTGCCTCGGGACTCAACTGGCTCCCACAATGTCTCAAGATTATCGAGAATCACGAGACAGTTTGAGCTGCTAGAGAAGTATTGGATGACTGGGTGTGTGAGGTCTTTCCCTGGCTTCAGTCCAACATGAGCTCCTATGAGAGCAGCAAGTTCTACTTGGGTTGCTGCAGAATCACAAGCAACAAAGAACCAATGCTGATTATATCTCTCAGTAATTTCTGTATGATGGATGACAGCTCTTGCAAGACTGGTCTTTCCCATTCCACCTGCACCCAAAATTGCAATCCTGGGTGTTTCTTGACTGAAAAGGTGAAGAATGTCTGAAAGCTCTGAGTTTCGCCCATGAAATATCTTTGGCTCTGCTGGTAGTATGGAGATTGAGTTGGAGCTTTGATTTTTTATGTCAGATACATGAGATATCATTGAGAAGTGAGTGGAAACTAGCCTGTTGTGAGAGGTTGAATACACCCTGCTGATCTATGCAAAATTCATTAGTTGATTCTCTCAGAGGGTTGAAATTCCTGTACAGAGGATGCTCCATCTGAACTGGTTGCATCTGACAGAGCTTCAATCATGTCAAGCACTTCTTTGTGTTGTCTTTCTGCATCTTCTTGCATCTGTGTAAGGTCCTTCATGTGATTGACCATAGGGACCTATATATCAAATCCTTCAATGAGCAGTTGAATTACCAAACAGATGCCACACCTGAAAAATCTCAAGTCCCTGTTGCAATCCTGCCTTGCAGTCCTTGAGCAGTGTACCCATCTCACCTTGACGGAAGAAATTCTTGAGCGTACTGCCCTTCTGTTGAGCTTCAGCAAAGGTGTGGATTTTGTGGAGGGTCCTGACAACAGTTGTCAAGATGACGGGAGATTTTCTTTCCCAAGTGAAGCAACATACTCTGTGAACTTTGCCAATGTGAGTCAACACACTTGGTGGCAATTCCGCTCCAGTGTCGGAATTGATATGAACCATCAGAATTGCATTCAGCAACTCATAACTTTGCTCCAATAATTGGGTACAGTCATGCTTATTTTGTCTAACAGTCTGTTGTGCTTGGTTAAGATTTTGGCTGAGACAGATTCAGTGGTAATGTACCTGTATATTTTTCAACAGAGACTGTGTTGTGTTAGACATGGCCACCAAGAAGGGGCTCTTCAGGCTGCTGGCAAGGATTTCCAGAGTATTTGCAGTGATGGTCAAACATGCTGTAATGTTGTTGAGCTGAATTTGAGTGACAGTGGATTGGGGGGGCATCTTGTGAGGTGGATCAGGGTCTCGAGAGACATAGGTGTTTTATCCTGTGTGCCATTGGGAATTTTATCCCTCTTTGGGTACTGGTGATAAGTATCTCGCACATAACGCACATAAGCTGTGATGCTTCTCTCTCTCTGTAAGACTCTCCTTGGTTTTTCATGTGTCTCCTAGTGGCTTTCCGGAGCCTCCTGAACTCCGGTGATAGATGTTTGAACCCGTCAAATCAAGATGGATCAGTCAAGAAAATGTTGAGTCTGTCGCTCGACACCAACCGGCATATTAATGATTGCCCCATGCACTGCCTTCTTTCATGTACTTGCATATCTCTCCATTTGGTCTAATTATCCTAGCTAGCGATCTACAGCTAATGTCGGAACTGAATGTGCGGGCAATTTCTTTTTGCCTATTTGGGGCTAATTCATGGACAATAAAAATGTTTCCTCCCTCAAAAAATTCAGGGGAGCTTACAAGGAAGCGAATAGCAGCAGAGTAGCATTTAGTAAATCAAGAGTACTTCAAGGGCACGGTTGCAAAAGTCGCGTCTTTAGAGCACTAAGCACGTGACGTCACAACACGTGTGCGTGTTCTCAAATGTTGTCTTGCGCTCAACCATCAAGCTTGAAGACTGCATTTGGGTCATTTCTTCATATTTTGTGTATCAGGCGTCGACATGAACTTGAAGATGGTTGCTTATTGTTTTTGGGGAAAGTCCAGATTCCTCGACCCCGTGGACCCGGACTGTGATACCTCGCCATTCAACTCATGTCCAGCTGGCCTGGTCATGTCCGACTCTCAAAAGTATCCGCCGAGCACTGCCTTCGGACAGCTCGGAAATATTTGTTTGGCGACTCCGCTTGAATAACAGTCAGCCTCGCTTGGCAAATTCCGCATCTCTCTTGCTCCCGACCACCACAATCTCCCATTTTGCCTACTCCCCGCCTCTATCCAATGTGTAGTAAGTGTACTTCCATTCAGCGGCTGAACCATGACTGACCGTCCTGCTGTCAAGAACCCGCATCCACACCCGCGTCTCTCCACCAGTGTGCCACTGATTCGTCCCCGAACCTGTAAGCCTTGCCTCTCATTTGTGTGATGTATCTCATCCATTGTCCTTATCCTTGGACTGTCATGTAAGTGACTTCCTCATGCGTTGCCATCGCTGATTGATTTTCAGGTTCTTCGTACTCACCGAATCGACTCCGACACGGTGACGCGTGGATGCGCCGTCCGAACTCGCCCAACAGCTAATTCGCCATTGGTTATCAGGAGGGCGGGCACCGGCGATTGGTGGGCGCATGGCTTATCTCTGGGCGAGCTAGCTGGCGAACCTTGGAGTGCTGACCATGTGTTACTTCCTCTCAGCGCGGAACTGCCACAAACAGCGCCCTAGGTCGAGGGCAGGTTTCACGGCGCATTGCGCCCGACTGCTCGAAGACGCCGTGTGAAACGATGGTTGTCCTACCATGCTGCTGGGCTCCAGTGCTACGACGGGCCGCGTTCCATAGTCTGATCCTCCACCACTCGACGTTTCTGGGAAGCAAGTATCGGCTCTCTATGTGATTACGAACCCGGTAAGGTCTCGCCTTTACCTGTCGGAAATTTCGCTCCCTCCTTCCTTATAGCATCAAGGTACGCGGCTTGCCTTGTCGTCGTTGACATCGCTGATGGCCTTTCAAGCACACCATACACGAATCGACGCCGACCCGTCATGGTGACCACTGGGAACGCCGTCCGAACCCGCGCAGCAGCTAATGGGCCCATCGGCTACCAGGAGGGGCGCGCCGGCGTTTGGTGGGCCCATCGGCTTATCTCCGGGCGAGCTTTCTAGCGAGCCAGGGAGTGGTGACCATGTGTTACTTCCTCTCAGCGCGGTTTGCACACAACGATCCCCTAGGTCGAGGGCAGGTTTCACGGTGCTCTGCGCCCGACTGCTCTAAGACGCCGTGTGGAACGACGGGTCTCCCAACATGCCTCTGCCCGCAGGTGCTACGACGTGACGTCCTCCAGGTTGCGATCCTCCACCAACCTGACGTCGCTGGGAAGCAAGTGCGATTACGAACCTGGTAAGGTCTGTCATTTGCCTGTCGGAGATTTTGCTCATTCATTCCCCTCTTCTTCAGCTTGTCAAGGTAAGTAGCTCGCCTATCCATCGCTGACATCGGTGATTGACCTTTAGGTTCTTCGTATTCTCCGAATCGACTTCAACATGGTGACGACTGGGTGCCCCGTCTGAACCCGCGCAAGCTAATGGGCCCGTCGGATTTAGGAGGGGGTGCTCCGGCGTTTGGAGGCGCATGGCGTATCTTCGGGCGAGCTATCTAGCAAGCCAGGGAGTGTTGACCGCGCGTTACCTCCATTCAGTGCAGCTGTAAACAATGACCCCCTAGGTCGAGGGTGGGTTCACGGCGCCCTGCGCCCGACTGCTCTAAGACGCCGTGTGGAACGATGGGTGTCCCGACATGCCTCTGCCCTCAGGTGTTAAGATGGGATGCACTCCAGACACTGATCCTCCACCAACTCGACTCGCCTTGGCTTCCACCACCTCGACGTCGCTGGGAAGGAGGAGAGGACTGGGGAGGACTTTTGGTGTTGAGGCGATAATGGGTTGACTCCAATGTAGGCGAAGAGTTCCCGTGTAAGGTTGGCCACCTCGTGCTGCGTTGTCGTCGCGCATGGGCTTACTGGTGAACGCTTCAGCGCGATCCAAACCAAAGCACGTTAACGGCTGTTCCTTCTCTTTTCTTTCTTTGTTCTTCCGTAGTAATCTCTGTCCTCGTACTGTACACTCGACACTCAACTTCGTTTGGCTCTTGAAATCGTCATGATCCTCCTTCAGTTGATTTCATTTCCAAAACGAGAAAGGAACTTTGAGCTCAGTCTTAGTACTGCCTACCAAAATGATTGCATTATTTTACTTGCTCGCCTAGATTACCGTTGAATACAAGATGGGTGGATGATGCAGTAAGTATAGGATGACAGCAAATAAGTAGTACTATAACGTAGTAGTAAAGTAGATGGTACGTCGAAGACGCAGGCGGGGGTGTCAAGGCTCGCAGGCAACTGATTTTACGTATCCGGGAAGGTAGTAAGAAAATCTAGTGGCTGAGGTCCTGAACCCCGCCAGCATGCAGGCACAAGTCCTTAACGCCGCCCGAGACACAAACGAGAAGGTGAGAGCTCCCGGGCGACAATCGAAGGACGGGCTGGTCGAAGGGAAGGTGCGTCCATCGGGGGTGCCTGTGTCACAGCTCTCGTGCGATGGAGAGAGGACGAGCGGGTCGTCTTTCCTCAGCCTTTCCACCCAGTCTGTAATCGTACCGCAGCAACCATTCATCGCAAATGAGGGAGGGGAAACTTCGACGTCGCCACCCCAATCGGCACTGAAACCCACAAGTCCTTGGAATCCCGCGTCTGCAACATGGTGGCAACCGCTGGCGCGCGCGAAATCAAATTGCTTTGTTTAGTCATCACCGGGCCGACCCCTGTCCTTGCAGATCTCTCCACCGACGACCATCTAGTTCCTCCCTCGTCCCTTCTGTAGTCCATCTTCCTCGCGCGCACGACCACCCCGCGCAGTGTCACTCAATTCCATAAACCATATCGGTCGCAGGCGCTGCTCGTCGAACTTCAAGGGCATTTTTGCGGTGGCATGACTCAGCGCCGCTGAAATGAAGTGGAGAAAGGACGGTAGGGACCTCAGCCGCAGCCTGCTCTGCGCACCCAGCGATGCGAAAGCCCTATCGAGCATGGACTACCGCCTCCAGCTCCGACTGTATCACCGTCCGCAAGCTAGCAAGGCTGCCGCGAAGATGACCCCACGCAGCGCCGAGGATGGATTTGGCTCGGGTTCTCGTCCCAGGATTACGCTAGAAAACGTCAGGGAAAGGTATGTAAGATGGTGGGCTAACGTACCCAGAACGCTGATAAGAATCAGATGCACCTCTCATTTGCCAATTCGAGCCCCGTGGTTGAGGAAGAATGGTTCGTCGGTAAGCATGTGGGGCTCTGAGAGCTGACTTTATTTCTAGGTGATCGTTATTCATGGGTCCCGGGGAGAACGGCTGGACTTACGCTGGGGTTGCTGACGAATACTAGTAGGTGCATCATCATCCTCTTCATCCTCCTTCCCTCTCGCTCTCCCCGCAAACTGGTGATTTGAGGTGGTCGCCAGCCGCACTCAAGCCAGTCGATGCGTATCGGCCTGCGCTGCTCCCAGCCAATTCGGACCCGATGGGAAGATGTTCTCACTGAAATGTGGAACAGGCAGTCAGAAACATGAGACGATGAGAAAGGTCTGAGTCGCCCACCTCTGGCGCAACGCGCGAGGGACTATCTCAAACCAAACAGTTGTGCATTCTCCCGCGAAACACCAAGTCTGGTCAATGCCGTCCTACACCTTCGCTATCCCCGCGATTCGCCGCAGACCATCCGCGCGCGGAACCCAGTTAGTCTGAGAGTGCTGTTCTGGAGCATCGCACAAGCCTTGTTTCTGTCGGGTGGAGAAAGCTGCCCGACGACTCTACGAGGTGGCACATGAAGCAGCGGCGCGTGTTGTTCATCTCGCTTAAGGTGACAAGGTCCACCGAGAGCGCATCCGGAAGGCGAATTGAACTGTTGCGCGAACTGACGGTGACGAGCCCGCGGAACGAGCGCGGGACGTAAATCACGCTGTCGCCATTGGATGACTGTGCTTTAGGCTTACGTGGACTTGTGGCTGAGGATGTACGCTGCATGAAGCGATAATTGAACGTCCAGTGAAAACCGACAAGATCGATGAACGTACCAGTTTCGAGTTGTGATGGCTCTATTCGACGACATCAGCAAGTGCTTTCCCCGACAATGCGAAAGTCTACGTCGATAGCACCGTTGCTTAGGGAGGAACGCATTTTTCGAGTCCCTTCAATTTCGTCCACGAGTATTGATACGAAACGTATTGCTGCGAATCAGAGACAAGTAGTTTGTGGGTTTGACTGAATCCGGAACCCTCGGGATGGGCGGCAGCGGTAAGTCGACAAGTGCCGCCACTGCTTGAGGTTGAGACTGAGAGTTGGTATGTGCGTGGCGGGCCATCCGTAATTTCCTACGGAGAAGGTCCGACTTAATGGAACAGCAACCCGATTCACGACGATGTCCGCTTGCTGAACGTCTTTCAGTTTCCCTTGATGTATGTTCGCCCGCATCGATGTGCGTCCTGGTTCGGCGCTTGGTCAACACAAAGAAAAATCCATATAAATTAGGAAGAGAGCATACCATTGTACGAGCACAGGTTCTCTCGGGCTCCCACACGGACACCAGCGCTTTCAGCGGAGCATTCCATTCCATTGTCCGTGTGCGTCGGAGTGATGTTTCTGGACCAGCCTCGATCCGCAGCCAGCGTAGAGGTAGGACACGGACGGATGTACGGTGAGGCGGGGTTCCAGATGGGAGGGGCTCGGGAGCATAGATCGGGGAGAGTCCAGATGGCGCGGCAGACATCCGGAGTGCTAGTAGTGAATTTTTGGCCTGTGTGCTGCTTTCCATCGTGTCAGTAGCTTGAAGTCTGCATTGTAGTACTACAGCGCACAGCCGAGGTAGCGACTTGCTTGCATCGAACGTAAGCCGCCTATGTACACGGCGGGGAATAAGGCGCTCGACCATTTACGCGCTCGACGGCATGTCTTAACTAGGTGTACTCTCAGAGGAAAGGCTGAGGAGACATAGACTGCGCCGGAGACTGGCCAAAAAACTTAAGCAAAAATCACAAATATGTAGAAAAGCACACACACCTGTCGTTTCTGTAATCCAGCGGGCACAGCTGAGGGCAGAGATCTGAGAGTCGCGGACACAGGCGCCTCGGCAGCCGAGGTGCGCCATCCATGATCGTTACGGTTGTGTGTTGTCCGAGGAATTGACAGTCGCCGCGGGATGGCTGGATGCATAGCACGCTGTAGCACGAAGGTTGACGCCTTTTTCGGTTAAACGTTGGTCGCAGCAATTCTGAAAAATCACATATCAGTCTCGACGGCGCGCTTAAAACCCACGAAAAACGTGCCTGCACCCAAGGTAGGCCCAAAATTCATCGCATGGGCTTCAATTGCGCGGACGACACGTTGGGTGAGCGGTGGAAACATCTTGCACCAACATTAATCGTCTTCAAGCCACGGGAATCCAGCCTCCAAATCGGCTCGAGGTTCACGCGTTCATGATTGGATTTGTGCGTCGTCAATGTCGGAGGACAGATGAAATCCGTAGCAGCACTCTATGCGATAGGTCGGTCTTTAGAATAGCAACAAATTATAACGAAATCAAGCAGCTAGTCTTTGTTATTCAAGCGCGAGTAAAAAAGAGAGAAAAACTCACAGCTGCCGCCAATTACAGCCCACCTGAAATTCAGTAAGATCGACTTTGCGGCTGTGGTTTCGCAGCGCGCCAGTGCTGATCATGAATAGCAACGAAGAAACGTTCTTTCATGTGCCAAAAACTGTGCATGGAAGTTGAAGGTTCTGGACAACAGAGAGCGATTCGTACCTCGATGACCATTGAGACCAGCAGAAAACCGCATGGTCTATCCGCACTACAACCCGAACTGGCAAAAGACTGACATCCGAAAACGTGGTGGCCGCATGAAATTGTGCCCGTAGAGCACCTGGCGCGAAGGGTTCGTCCAGAAATACCAGCGAAGTTCAGCGAGCACTGAGCAGGAACTACAGAAGAACTCGAGAGAGATTCGAGAGACAGCGTCTTTGTTGGCATCACGACTGTCAACCACAATGCCGGCATCTCGTGCACGTTGACGCGAACAGCGGCGGCGCGTTTTGGTATTTTCTGCATTCAATGAAGGCTAAATCTTGTCGACTTTCACGCTCGCTGCAAAACAACTCTATCTTGAAAATACGACTGTATTGAGAATCCGGAAGTGCATCACAATTTACTTCCAAGGCCAAGCTTGTCATGGTTTAGGGCCAACTTGGGTCTCTCTTGAGAATGCTCCGCGCAGATTCACGACATATTTTCATGATGAAAGACCACGCGAATTTCATGGTTGGAAAATTGGCCAAAATACCAGAAAAAAAAACATCATGAAATTCATGGTGTGTACCGTAACGAAACGTCATGGAACTTGAATTTCATGACTTTTGGTTATGAAATTCGCGACGTTTACTTCTCACAACGTGGTGTTGTTGCGGTGTCGCAAACAGGTCCAGACAGACAGCATTACCTTCCAGGAGTAGATCCGGAAGTCCAAAGATTCTGTCTGTGGTTCAAAACTCTGGTGTAGAGTGCCTCAGAGAAAAAGCCACACCACATGCTGTAAAACTGCAGCTACAGAACTGCTCCTGGATCCACCTAGTCTGTCGCGGAAAACAAGATCTGGTTGAACCAACGAAAAGCCACCTTCTCCTCTATGGAGCCGACTTGGAGGTTGAAACAGTTCTCCGAATGCAGCTTTCAAATAAAGAGGTTGTGTTTTTGTCTGTCTGTCAGACAGCTACAGTCACGGCGAAATTAGATGCATGACCCCATTTGGAAATTACCATCAAAAGGAGTCCTTTTCACCACTTCTGAGCTTAGGCAGATCACAATTTGTGAGATGAAGACCTGGATTTGCTTCCAGTAGCATGTAATAGACTCGGTGGAAAAAGAATCAACTTAATCTGAGGTGTATGCACAATGCAAGCAGCTGTTGTTCAACTTGTCCAGATATGCCGTTGTGCAGCTCCGGCCACATTAAAATTTTCTGTGCAGCAGTCCTATGTCATTGGAGGTATAATAAAACACATTATCCATGCACAGATCCCCAACTGAGCTCAGAAGTGGTGAAAGCACTCCTTTTGATGGCAATTTCCAAATGAGGTCCTGCATCTAATTTCACCGTGACTGTATGGGTGACACGAAACTAGTAAACGAATCATTTCGTCTCGGAGAAGGGTTTATCGCTGCAGGATTTCGGGGAGCCATTGGGACATGATGGTCGATGACTGATTCGGATGGTGCGGTGGTTGCTGGGCTCGTGTATTCCCACCTATTCGGATATGGCCGAGTGCCAAAGGCTGAAGGTGCGGCTGAGGCTCTGCATTTGGCAGTGAAAGAATTAAAAGCCCAGAAAGCTCCTCCGGAACGCTAGATCCCCTTCATCCATAGGGGTTTATGTGAACTTGAACTTGAGGATCCGATTAACCATCATGTTTTTCCTTTCGCTAGTTCACGAATGTATGAATTCATGTTTTGAGAACTTGTTGGCTATTGATCGAGTAATATCACTTCTGCCGTTTTCATAGCAGCAATCCCTATCATGAGAGCGGTCGCTTTCCGCAAAATATGTGATCCGCCCAGGTATGATAAATATTCCCTGAAACCCTCGCCTGATGTATTGTCGTGCCGTTCTCCTTCGCTCCCTCTCCCTTCATTAAGATTCGCGGCTCATGGTGTGTCCCTGCTTGGCTCAGAATGGTTTCTCCGATGGTTATCCAACGCCCAATCTTCCAGCAGCGTCAACAATCACACAGACATTCCTGTAACCCCGTGTCAGTGTTATGCGCCCTAATCTATGCGGCTGGAACTACACGCACAACACGGCCTGAAGAGGCATTTTTCACGCATTCACCCCCGCACCCCGGCCCACACTCAGCCCTGCAATCGAGCGGGTTGCATCCCGAGCCGCTGGCGGCAGGCGCGGCGAGCGTGCGCGTGGGGTTTGCACGGGCGACGGGGTCAAGTTCGGGCTCGGAAATAGCGGAGACGGTGGCGACGGAAATGACGGCGAGAAACAGGCAGTGAGTGAACTTAAAGTACATTGTGGGTGTGTGCTCGCGGTTTTGGCAATTACTCGAGACGATCCGTCGCCTTTTATCTGCCAGCACGGCGCGGCATCGAACAACCGCCGACAGTTTGGCATTCGACATGCCAGGCCCAGATACTTCACGTTAACAACGTTCAAGAGACAGGAGATCATTCATCGCGTCCAATCAATCGCCAGTCCAGCCGTGGCATTGTAGATACAAAGCAAAAGAAGAGAAGAGGGATTCATTATTTTCAGAAACGCAAATCCACAAGTTAAGGTCTTAGCGCCAATAAGAAATTTAAACATTGAATTGGAGGAGAGCTGGTAGCATGACGTGGACGTGAACGTGAGGATAACAAGAAACAAGCGCATGCAGCGGCGACTCGTGATTGAGCTTCCGCGGGTCGAGTCTGGCTTGACAAGCACCTTAAGAGCTCTTGGTTGGGCATTAACTTCATTCAAATGGAAAAGAAACATCAAATATCGCTAAATAAATGCACACGCGACTGCAGAAACATATTTATGGCGCGCTTAGTCGACCAAGATGGTCTCAAGCCCCAGCGTGTCGACAACACGGCGCTAGGGATGCTAGACCTCGCTGGGGAACTATCTACGAAAGTGTAAAATGGTTTGAGCGAAATGTAGTTATATCAAGCACGTCCATCACAAAACTAGAGACGGCGGGTGCATGAGTGATAGAAAAGGCAAAGAAACAAGGACGCACTCCAACACCACAAGCAAAAATTTCAGTGGAGGTCGAAACGCGAGAAAGCGAGTTGGCGAGGGATTGGAGCTGGTACAGGTCCGCGTCTTACCACCACCCCAGGAGCATCCAGGACCCCGTTGTTCTCGAGCGGCGTCTTGGGTCCGAATAAATTCAGACCTCGGCCTAACAAGCTTGGAAACGATGCGGTCGCGCGACAGGTACAGACGCAGGATCAAGACACTCCCGAGCTCTCACTTGTGATCACCTGGAGGCCGTCCTGCGGGCGCCAAATCGCCACACGCACTTGCTTTAGAGTACCCAATGGTCAATGAGTTTCGCAGAGGGGATTCAGACGGGCTGTCCAGTCGGCACCGTACCGGAATGCATGTCTAAGAAATGAATCAGCGCTGTTATCGGCGAAGAGCAAGGCGCACTTACCTTCAGGCTTCAGTGCCTTAGAAGGAAATATGCAGCACGTGAGTTTTGTATCAAAAGCGTAAAAGGAGGAGCTTGCCGCGAGGTCGCCGGGTGGTTTGAAGTGGCCGACGTCGTCCGTAAAGTACTTCGCATCAAAGGTACGGAGCTACTGGTGATTGGAGTGAGTACAGGGCCAAAACGGCGGCAAAAACAATGCAATTAGCTTACCAACCTGGGAAGGGGGATGGGAGAGGCAAAAAGTGGGCGACATGGAAGTAGAGGACAAGACGCGGCTGACGGAGATAGAATTTCGACAAACAAAGAACAAACGAATATTTCCGACTCACCCGAAGGCAGTGCGCCCGTCACTTTTCATTCTGCAGATTTTTGGCGATGCTATAAGATGTGAACCTAAAAGCAACCAGAACCAGGATGCCGCAGATGATGTAAAAACGCGTCGAGGTTGGCATGTGAAAATGACGTCACGCGTCGCGAATTCGAAGGTTGGCCCGCTGAGTTTCTGTTATTCGCATTTTCACAGTGCATCATGGGGATTTATTTTGAGAATATATCATGTTCACATTTGGCCAGTCGTTGGGCGTTTACATTATTCTTCGCGAGCTCGCCATCGGAGTTGAACGCTAAATGACATGTTTCTCTAGTTTTTCGGGAAAGGATTTGACGCGGACGCCAGGGCTTGAAGTAATTTAATTTCTAATATCGCCGCTACTTCCACTGCGCAGAGTTCGTGAAAACCTGTCTGCTTCTAGTTCTGTATGTCTTCAGAGAGTCTCGGATGTCCACATACTCATAATCCCCTCGTTAAGAGTAGACCAGACCTTTCTGTGGACCAGGATTCTCTAGCTCAATGTCTACATCCTAAAATTATTGCTTAGCGCACATTTATATTCACAGTTATGCAGCTTTTCAAATTCTTTGCCTTGGCAAGCATCATCTGCGGGTATAAGGGCAGCGCCACTACCGGAGGTATGTTGTCTCGCTTCAATTAACCACCGTGCCATTTAAATTTGTTGAAATAACTCGGCCGTCTGGGTGGAAAAGTACATCGTAAGGCAGGAGCCTGAGGTATATGAATAGTCTCGAAATATATTACCACTGAATCCTCTCTTCACGATCTGGAGGTGCGAAATTGCAGAGACGCGGTAGGTGCTAATTCCATCGCTAATCCTGAGTGAATTTCTCTGTATATGACTTCTTCCTAGAAATGAACCCGTCTCACGTTCATTGCGATTGTAAGTGAGTTTAAATCAACTACAGTAGCCATCTGACCTTAATGTTTAACTTTTCACTCATGCTATGCATATCCGACAACTAGAGGAAATATTGCCACCAGGAGTCATCAATCTGGAGGCACTTCTGCGGTATTCCGACGTGTGTGAGGAGACAGAGCTGAGATAGGGGCTGCAGCACTTCGGCCATCAGAGTTCACTGACATTGCAAGAACGCGGTCACATGATTTTCGTACCTTCCTAATACGATTTCTACAGCGGCTCGTTTTCTCGTACAGCCTGATTGGTTGCAGCCATGGACTCTGGATGGCCTCTGGCTGTGACAAGGAGGTCGCCGAAACTGCAACGGCAGTTTTCTCCGGCCGCCCACGCGCTCGGGCCGTATCTCACCTCGGAGGAGGACGCGCTGTGCATGGTAGCCATCGACTTCCTCGCCAACCCAACATGCCGAACAGGCAGTCCGGTATTATGGGTCCCAGTGCATGCGATTCCGCGCCCACATCGATATCGGCCAGTTAAGTCCTGACGGCGTTCTTATGCGAAAATCTCGCCGAGACTATGTGGAACTGTGGTCGGGACGAATACAGGTGTCCTCTTCGCGAAACCCGTCTACTTATAGTGGATTCAGCACCGGCGTATTCTTTGTATCGCTGCAACTACACGGTGGGAAATACAGACCCATACATGTTTGTATCGTCATGTGTATTGTGGTCTGTCTACGAGAACCTAGGTGGGCTGTAGTCGGGACGAACGAGCCCATGCTCCAGTGAGGAAATAAAATGTCAATGGACTTGAGGACATACCGACGGAACCGGAGAAGCAGGTTCCCGGTCCCAACTGCACAGGAAGATGGGTCTGGCAGTTGGCAGTTGCTAACCCATCGAAAATTCAGTCCTCAGAATCGAAATAATTTCCTGAGACTCAGACGTACTTGTCGGAAAACAGATTGACTGTTGATTGGTGTCAGCTACTTGCGAGGAAATCTCTGGTGACAGCCACTTACAAACAAACTCAGCTCTCGGAGGGCCATTGTCGGCAATGATCTTGAAACTCTTGGCGATGCTGCCAAGACCGACTACGCGGCAGTCGCTGACCTCGGTTCCGGAGAGGGTCGTGCCGCCGCTGTTGCACGAGCTGCTTTGCTAGTAAACCATGACTTCCCAGGATTGGCCGGCTGCGCCGACCAGCAGGGTCGCTGCGGTGGTGAAGAAGAGGAGGGACTTAGTGC
The DNA here is from genome assembly GCA_029378395.1 of Mycena leptocephala. Taxonomy (NCBI): domain Eukaryota; kingdom Fungi; phylum Basidiomycota; class Agaricomycetes; order Agaricales; family Mycenaceae; genus Mycena; species Mycena leptocephala. The sequence goes on from JARJLF010000223.1 coordinate 279,917, forward strand.
TGAACATGATTAGGCTTGTCGATACTGGATCGCATTGGTTTGTCGCAGACACTCTCAGTCTTTATACCGTTTCTGAATTCTAGGCGGCATTTTGGATATTCACAAATGTCACTGTGCCGTGGATCCCGAAACCGAAGAACACCGATCAGTAGGCTATACCTACCAAGAACATTGCCGAATACTCCGGCGCTGACGCTCCTTTTCCCGCTTCGTTTTTTGTGGAAACGCTGTGAATACTGTATGTACTCTGAATATTACAGGCCATCTAATTTCGGCTCGGACACCCTCCGACGGCGAATGGAGGAGGATAAATTATACTGGCGCGGTCCCACAATTGGAACTACCAGCTTACTAAATATGTAGCTAGAATATAGTTGGCTATCCACATTTGACTCCAAAAAACCCTCAGAGCACATGAAATTTGGAGGATCTTGGAATGCTTCTGCAGACTGAGTACCCTTACACCAAACATCCCTCAAAAAAAAAAAGACACCTGCCGTGCCTGCGTCCTGGCGTTTGATCGCCGCGCCATAATCTGGCCGATCGTGGGGTAGATCAGCCCCTGTCTGTAGCTTCCACAACTCGCTCGCAAGTCCCGAGATTTCTTTGTCCCGGGGATTCACATTTTGTCAGTATATGCGCCATAGACTCCGTTATTCCGTAGTCTCTTATAAACAGACGCTACACAAAAAAGTGCTCGTACCTGTGCTTTGCTGTAGTTATTCCGCACTTATTGCAGGTTGCTTTTTCCTCGTGGCCAGGTATTTTATCCCAATGTCCTCCAATTTTATACCCTCCGCGCAGCATCATCTAGAGGAGTGTTTTGTCGACGTCTAAATCTCACCATGTTTGGTTTGACAGTGACACCGACAGCTTTCTGATTTTTTGAAATTTTCGGAGAAAGTGGAACTGCGCTCAACTATGAAAACCAACCCAAGATATATGTGTTGTGCTATATAATACAATAAATAAATCAGCTACATTGATACTCTAATGCTGCAAAAGAAATTAAGAAGGATCTCAAGGTTTTGGACTTACTTCTCCATTTGGCAGGCGGCCCAGCCCCCGATCATAGCATCAGGCGCATACCCTGAAACCCGGTTCATGTCGGCTCCCGCTTAGCAAAAGACCAGTCTTCACGTCGTAGGGCCAGTGGGCCACCTTGAAGCCATCCATCGCTCTGAATATGACGGTAAATTATCATCGAAACTAGAATGGAATCTGGCCAAACTCGACTTCCTTCCTTCTCTCTCGGTTATTGATGCTCGAACAGTCGGTCTTAGCCACTTCTTAGCCACTGCCACTGCCCTGCCCAGCCAGCCTCCCAATGGGACAGACAGATGGATCTTCTTCTCCTCGGGGTTGACGGCAATCAAACTGATCTGCGGAAGCGCTTTACTACGAGTGGGAAGCCAAACGGAGTGCCCTCTGCTACTGTCGCAATCCCACATCTTCCTCCTCGTCAGACCATGAGGGTGAGAGAACCATGCACTGGCTTTGCTTTCTGTATATGGTTCCTTGCTGCTCGAGGTGTACATGCTTATGCTCGCAGGGCAACTAGTGCGTAGCAGCTCTCTTCTAATCTGATCCACAGCTCATTGAGTCGAGCTCAGATAATGCCGCTGCGAACCCCGGCTTCAATTTCAACACGATTTCCGACATGACGAACTGCACCTCCGCGACATTTACTTGGTTTTATGGTGCCGACACCGATTCGCAACCTGGGGACCTCACATTCATTATAACGAGCGACGTTCCTGGCGACAGTGACCTCGATCAAATCATTACCCCGGAAACGGTCGACCCGCTGGCGCGCATTTATACGTGGCCATCGGTGAATGCAACCCCCGGGGGGTACCAAATTGCGGCACAATCCCTCTTGGCGCCGTTCCTCGTCCTGTCTAATTCATTCAAAGTCGTACAGGGCGCGTGTCGCTCCACGTCTGTGACCTCAAAAAGCCAAACTACTACGAAGAGTGTGTGCCAGCTGTCTTCATCCGATCTGGAGCTCACTATATTGTATTCGGCTAGCCTCATCGAGCCCCGGTCCTAGTGCTTCTGTCGTCGCAAATCCTGGCCTCAATTTTAACCAAACTTCCGATATGAAACCTGCACCCCGGCACTCATCAATTGGTTTTATTCTCCCACCACCCAGCAACAACCTGACGACCTCACGTTGATCATAACAAGCGATGTTCCCCGCGTCACTGCCCTCGATGAGCTCATTACCCCTGAACCACTCGACCCGCTTGCGCGCAGTTATACATGGTCATCGGTGAAAGCCATCCCCGGGGTGTACCAAATTGCAGCGAAATCCAACTCGGCACAGTGGCTCATCCTATCCGGTCCATTCAACGTCGTGAACGGCACCGATACTTCGTGTCGGTTCAGGTCTACAAGTTCAGTCTCTGCATCGGGCGCAGTGACTCCAGCGAGCCAAACTACATCGAGTGGGCCCGCCGTTACCTCGGGTGGCTCCGGACCCCAGAATCGACCCTCGCCCCAAATCCAGTCCAAGGTTAACACTGGGGCAATAGCCGGTGGTGTCGTGGGCGGTCTTGCCATCCTCATTGCAATTTTAATCTGTGTCATCCGCCGCCGATCCCGGACCCGAATTTCCACCACTCCTGCGGACGTTTCGCCGTTTTTGATACCCGGGCAACCAGGCACATCGACGGTGACGCAGGAGCGCGGGAAGACCGGGCTCGCGTGGGACGCACCAGGGGTCGGCGAGTCGCAGGAAGGTTCCGGAAAGCGCCACCGCATGGGCGAGATGATGCATAGGGATGAACGGGATGCACGCGAAGGAGGACAGAGCACCCAAGCGTCTGCGGTAAATCCTTCGGACTCGGTATCGGAACGGTCAGAGCAGCAGTTGAGAGCGATGGCGGAGCGGCTGGCGGCGATGGAGGCGCACCTGCGGACACAGGGGCATCCGGAGGAACAGCCACCTGACTATAACGCCGAGCCAGCGCCTCCACGCACCTGAACTTTGGGACAGGATTCAGCACGGAGGTACCCAAAAGTCGAGCGCTATACAATTGAACCTACACTCCTTTACACTGGAACTCCTTTACACACTTGTAAATATCTTACTCATTTCTCACTCAGAGCTTAAGCCTTTCTGAGGAAATCATCCTGTATAATTACACTACATCTGGTAGAAAATCCAGATTTTTTGGAGCACCGATTGGGGATAGTCTCTTATAAACAGACGTTACAACAATAAAGTGCTCGTACCTCGCATTTCTTGAGGCACTGGTTGGGGAGAACGAGCGGTGTATATAAAGTAAACATAAAAATTAGTTCCGTCGAAGCACATGCGCATGCACTGAGCTCTCAGAGGGATCTGGGAAAGGGTGAAAGAACCAAGAAGAATGTCGAGGAATAGAAGTTCAACCTCAACACATTTAATTTTCTAAGTTCTTTGCTATTGAAATTCACTTAGCCCGAAGGCATTTTTCTTCCGCATTAGAACATCCTACGAAACGAGTACATGGTATTAATCAGCCCCCTGCCCAATCTGTCTACAATTTACCCTTCAGAGACAAGACAGAGCTGAGATAATGGCTGCAGCACTTCGGCCATCAGAGTTCACTCATGCCGGTGCAAACACGGTCACGTGATTTTCGTATCTCTTCCTAATCCGATTCCTACAGCGGCTCGTTTTCTCGTATAGCATGCTTGCTTGCAGCCATGGACTCCGGATGGCCTCTGGCTGTGACAAGGAGGTCACCGAAACTGCAATGGAAGTTTTCTCCGGCCGCCTGCTCGACGTCGTCAACGCGCTCGGGCGGTATCTCACCTCGGAGGAGGACCCTCGCCACCCCAATACGCTGCACAAGCAGTCGGTATTATGGGTCCCGGTGAATCTGATTCACCGCCCACATCGATATCGGCCCAGTTGAAGCTGCGAAAATCTCGCCGAGACTATGTGGGAACAGTTTTCGCGACGAACATAGGTGTCCTCTTCGCGAAACCCGCGCTCTTATTATCACTTACAGTGCATTCAGACCGGCGTATTCTTTGCATTCGCTGCAACTACACGGTGGGAAATACAGACCCATACATGTTTGTATCGTCATGTGTGTTGTGGTCTGTCTACGAGAACCTAGGTGGGAACTGTAGTCGGGACGAACGAGCCTGAAAATAGTCATGCT